>JAUKPP010258089.1:0-12094 GCA_032273245.1 Phyllaplysia taylori
AGATCGTTTGCTGTCTATAGCCGGGTACCCATTTACACCTGGGTGAAGTGAGGAAAATTCGTGTAAAATGCCTTTCCTAAGGACACAACGTTGGGCCCGAGTTGGGATTCGAACCCGTGACCTTCCGATCACGAGTCCGGCAGCCTAACCACTAGACCACCGACGCCATAACTGCATAAAGGTCTCTATAGATTTTCTGAAAGTTTTAAGGAAAACAGAATCACACACTTTAGAAATGTGACCACAAACGAGAAGAATTAATCAATAGTAGCATGAAATATTGCAGAAAACAATTTAAGGACAGGGGTGGGTTCTGAAAGCCATTTTTAAAACCAGCAAAGCTAGGCAATTTTTACATTCATATTTGAGTTCCCTATGTCCAAATCAGCAGAAACAATATTTGAGAAATAATATTTATGATATGTTGTGATGGAAATGATACTATGTTGGATTTTTCAACTAAAAATAAGGGCAATATTCAGAATGTAAAAACAGCAACAATATTGCATAGATCATTTTCAAATTTGGTGAACCAGCGCCTATCTTCTGGTCGGATACATTTTGAACAACAACAAAAATACAAAGCCCAAACCCAGCCCATCTCCGAAAGGACATTTTAAAACATCCCACTTGGAAATGAAATGGTTTTTTCAACTTCATATTCATCTGACCTGTCCAAGATGACCACCTGTCCAAGACGACCACTTTTCTCTCGACAATGAGTGGTTGTCTTGGGCAGGTTTAACTGTAATTAAAAATCACTGATTAATAAAAAACAAAAACAAATAAAGGAAAACTAATTTATCTCACATTGACATCTGCACCGCTCTTTTCGGACACATTGAGCCGTGTAATGACAGCTTGCAAGATGTCTGCCTCCTTGTACTGGCTTGGGTAACCGGACATCATGACCATCTCCGGCACGATCAGACCGTGGGGCAGCTTGGTGTCACTCGTCTGGGGAAATTGTTTTGTTGAGGTTCTATGGCACAATTAACAAACAAAAGTTATTTCAGCATCAGGAAATAGATTACAATAATTGTAACATGAGGAAAAAAAATAGAAGAAGCAGACCACACAAGACCATTCACCAACTACTTGCTCCTGGGGAAAAGGCATCAGTGAACATTGACAACTATGAATATCGCACACAAGAAACCCTTTAATTCAGTCATGACATAAAGAAATATTTGTGGAGCAAAAAAGTATAAAAAATTTGGCACTTCTGCGATTTCAACTTTCACTTTGCTTGGTTGGTTGATCTTAGCTCAATACTCCTTTTGATACCGAAAGATCATTTTATTGCACAATGGAAAGCCAGGGATGCCCCATGGCCAAGAAAAAAAAAAACCTGAACTTTCTGCGGTCGGCTTTAGTACCCGCAATAAATTGATGAAAATAGGTAAGAAAGTACAAAACACAATGAAGTGTTCTTGTGTAAAAGCTAAAAACCGGAGGCCCCGGAAAATCCCTAAAAACCGGAGGCCCCGGAAAATCCCTAAAAACCGGATTTTCGTTTTTAACCGGAAAAAGGGCATCCCTGGAAAGCTGGCCTACTTACAAAAAAGGCAGGACTTATGGTGTAATTCTTGTCAAACATCCATCCGTGTGGTTTCTGGGACAGAATGTTTCGTACTGAAATAAAAAATACATAATGTTTTTGAAAATGTTTACCACAAAAACTGTATAGCCTCAGAACTCCTGTACAACAACTTAAACTTTCTGAGAAAACTTAATTCAGTTACCAGCTTTAAAATCCCTTGCAACACTGTAAGGTCATTTAAGAGGCAGGCTTCTTTGATCCTTCCTGTCAAGGCCAACTAACACCAGCTGAGAGGGAGGAATCCCAGCATAAAAACACAGATGCTCATCCACAGTTCGGATTGATCTCAGGTCTTTTGCACAACAGGCAAAGAACCTAACCATTGCACCAAAGACGCCAGTCCTTTGACAAAGCTTCCCCCGATATGCTATGTTTCAAAGGAGCAGGGACACATACAAATTCATTGAAACCAAGAATTTGAAGTGCATGAAGCATTTAAGCAAACTGATTTGGAATCCCATGTAATTCAAAATTTGAACTCTGCTGACAGGTTAAAAGAGTTCTAATAATGCAAAACTGCTATGTCATAAATTAGCCCCAAAACCTTCAACATTTGAACACACTCTTCCATGTCATGTAATATTTTCCACCTGTCCTTGTGGCAAATTCTACAAACAGTTCTTTCTATAAACAATAAATCATGAGGTAGAACCGTCGTAAATAGTGTATTTTTCCAACAATTCCATTCTACACAGCTGAAATGAAGAACTTTCTGACAATTCTCAGACTAATACCCTATGAACATAGAGGGGAAGTAATTAAATTAATTCACAACATCTAATCAAATCAAGCTATGTAAATCAATTTGTGTTTTGTGACTGAAAATTTCTACGTTCAACATGCTGATAAAGAAGATGGCAACTTTTTCAGTTTTAGGCTCCAACTCCATCACCACCCACCATCTTGTACATGTGACAGAAGAGCCAAGGTAAAGTTTGCCGGAGCTTCCTTGGTTCCGTTGCCTCCAATCGGTCGTAACTCCGTCACATTCCCAAACAAATTGTCTGCTCTGTGCAATACGCCTAGGTCTATAGAAGCGGGTAATGCAGGACTGAACAGCAGGCCGACAGGCAGACAGTTGGTATATGTGCACGTCTCCTCTCTGAAACACACAAAAAAGAATTTTGTCTGAGACGCCTTCCTCGCAGACAGCAGCAGCAAAATACAGTTGATACCTCCACAAATTAGACAAAAGGAGCTATCACAGATGAATGTTTTCTTTTTTCTTTTGTTCTACCTTTATTCTTTTATGTTTGTTCATGTAAAAATCATAAATGACAACTTCTTTTTGTAGCTTTGGTGTTCTTAGTTAAATATTGGGTTCTGTAAAGTTGTAAGTGTTTAATATAATAGCCAGATTCTTAAATGCAGTGTTGTAAGTGTAACCAGGAACTTTGAATTTTACTTTAAGTAGAGGGATATCTCTATGTTTGTGCGATTTCTAAAGTGTCAATGTGTGTGGGAATGCCATCATGGGTATGTGTTTGCAATGTTTGTGTACGTTGTGTGTGCTAGGCGTGCATATGCATGCACGTGTGTGTTTGAGTTCATGTATGAATGAGTGTGTTTGTATGTATGCATGTTGCATGTGTATACGAGTCCATGTTGTGATGCACGTGTGTATATATAGGTGCACCAATGCTCTATGACAATATTTTTGTGTTGGGATTTGGGATTCAAATTAAGAAAGTAGAAACAAATGTCTATAGGAGGAAGAAGGAAAAAGGTGGGGGCCAAAGTGGAGAGCGTAATTAATTCCAATTATCTTGATTATGCCAATGCCCGTTACATTTTCCCTTTCATCAATAGCCAACAAGCAAGGAAGAAGAAAAATTATTTGAAAAGTAGTAAAAAAAAAGCCCCTGACCCAAGGGATGGGGACAAAGCTTGATATATACAGGGTGGTTATTTATATATTCATCCACCAATAAAATGAGATGGTTCAAAGGCAGTGAGACAGAAGCATTCTATTTTTGGGCTTTTTTCCCCCACAAATTAGTCTTAATACTTTTAAGTTTTGACTTAGGACAAAATCTACACACAACATGAACATTTTCCAGGATATCCCTGATTCTCACAAACAGATCCATTTATCTTGGAAACATAACAAGTGCACCTTGTAGCTCTACAAATCAAATTGCCAACTGCAGTTCTAAGAAAATTTCAAACCCAATTTAAAATGAAAAACGCAATTTAAGGCCCCAATCAGCTCTTGTATAAAAATGTGACAGAGATTGATATCATGAATATTGCTAAACTATCAGAGATAGTAAGTGCAGTGGCGATCGTTGCGTCAATCTTATCAAAACTGACTTAATCAATTTGCTATCCATTAAACTTTCCTTTTTTTATACTTCAACAGATAAAACAACTTTTCGGAGTACTTGAAGCAAAAGCTTGATAAGCATTATATTTCTTTTGAAAAACTGTCATACCATTGTGCTGTTTTGACGCCGGGAATTAAAAATGGTCTTACTCCGATAACTCCTCTTGAAAATGAACTTTTCTATTGTCATCACATTATAAATTAGGTCAAACAAAACTTTAAAGGTTAGTGAACGATGTGCAAAAATAAATGTTTTTATCTTCAGCAGTTCATTGAGTTATTTCAATCTAGAATGGATCAATATAAAAAAGAACCACCCTGTATTTTCTCAGACCAAATAGCCAAAGCATGATTTAAAAATGGGGTTCCTGGAGCGAAAAAACAATGCTCCATACCAAAGCCCAGCTTGGGTGGGAGATCTGAAAATAAAGACTGTGATCAGTGCATGGCCAGAACATTGAGAGAATCAAAATTATCAATAATGGGTAGGATAAATTAGGACAGCTTTCAAATCAAGAAGAGAAAAAAAATTGATGTAAAAAATAGGAAAGAAAAGAAAGTTGGGCCAAATGATCAGCAAAGGAAAAGAAAGCAAAATATGTGGACAATCTGAAAGGTATTAATCAAGAAAGCAAAATATGTGGACGATCTGAGAGGTATTAATCAACAAACATTCTACATTATGCTAACAGTCGATCTACCCATTACAATGTGTTTTCAAGAGAAGGCACAGACATTCACACCAGCAGCAGGGAGAAACCGACTTTAAACCCTGACTCTCAATTGAGAGTCAGGTGTTCAAGGTCGGTTCTCCCTACTACTCACATCTAGCTACAAACTTGAATAATACAGAACAAATCACATCCCAGGTGCCTATAGACATGCAGATTATTCTTTCTTTGGTTATGGTTTTACAACACTATCGACACTGTAAGGTCATCACAGCATAAGAAAATAGAATTGGACAAGAGTTACAAATAGAAAGAAGTAGAAGGAGCACATCTCACCACAGCACCAGCCAAACACCCACCATACAGATGATCATGTTCATTAGGTGTCTATATATGGATTTACACAATGTGTGTCTATGTGAGCACATAATGTTTCCTTTCAAGGTCAAGCACACACATGTAAATGTTAATACATGTTAAAACACAAAGACATAACACACAATAAAGACATGCACATGCAAACACAACCCGACAGCACTCATAGAGACTGTGCGAACTTGTGATGTCTAATGGACCTTCATCTTAACCCTTTCTTTTGTTTGCTTATACATTGTGGAACTCTGTACCCGCCTTCTACTACCTCCTGAATTTTTGCTATGCCACTATGAGACCAAGTCCCAGGCTATAATGTAAATTACCTCACATCCATCTCATAAAACATTATAGATAGCAGGCTACATAACAGCACAGAATGTACAACATGTTCGCGGAGAGACAGTTCATCTATCAAAACTCGACTTGGGTGGAAATAATTCTTCGCATATTCCAAGGCACTGGCAAGGGGCACATGTCCCATAAAAATGTCAGAGTCAAGCGATTTATAAAAGACAAACAATAGTCAAGTTCCATACTATCGTATCTTGAATAATGTAGTAGAAGAAAACAAGTTTTTTGCCTTTCCTGTAAAGTGGGGAAAAATCAAGTTGTGATAAATGAGCTGCCAATTTGGGATGATGTATTCCTCTAATCCTCCTTTGAACATTTTTCTGCGCCTAACATCTTTCTGATCCATTCATTTTCTCTTTTCTTTTCTTCCTCCTCAAACCATCTCCAGCGTTTATACATGTAGTGTTCTTTGTACCAAATTATCATGCAGGCTTTGAGAATGATTAGGTTTCTACATTTAAATACATGTGCTGACTACACATGCATGCACACAATAATGAAACTGACACACGTAACTTCAAGGACACATATCCTGCTTGTGGTCAGAAAAAGACATGAAAGCAATGGTAGGATATTATCAAAGTCATCTAGAATAAATATAACTTGATTTGATCAGAAGCAGTTTTTTAAGCCAATTTCAAATTACTCAGTTCTTTTTATTAAAAATGTATATAACAGAGACCAAACCCTTTAATGTATTTGATAATAATCTGGCTAAAGTGGCAAAAAGAGAGTTGAGGATGAGAGGCGTGTATATTTCATACATTTCTAGGTTTGTTTAAGTGTCACAATGGATACTTCTCATTATTCAAACCATGTCTTTATACAAAAAAAGAAAGAAAAGAACTGGGGAAAGAGGTCAAGTTGATTGGAGATAAGAAAAAAGTAAAAGAAAAGAAATAGGGAAGAAGCCGAGTTGCTTTGGAATGAGAAAAAGTTAAATAAAGCCAAAAGAAATCTTATTACAAAGCCGTATTGCCTTTAGCCTCTATTGTCATCACATTGCTTTTATTTCAAAGACATCATACACAATGTAATATATATACGTTACTCTCATTTTGTGTGCCTACGAAACCCTTTATAAACTTGGTTCGACACTGAATTTCCATATAGGGCGCCAGGGAACAGGGTTACGGGACAGTGTGAAAACAAGAGCATCAACTATGACTGTGATATACTTGCCTAAGGGTTACCCATCCTTCTCCTCCTCCCCCCCCCCCCCCATCCTCCAAAAAGAGAAGAAAAAGAACACTGTGCTCATATCATATGCACAACACATGCCGTCAAGGCGGGCGGAAAATAAAAAAAGAAAGGGTGGCATTTATGACTTCCCGATCACAGGGTCACTATATTTTTGATGAAATTAATTCTGATCTCCAAGTGGAAATAGAGCTTTTTGCCTTGTGCCCAGCATGTTCACTATCTAATTTGAATGAACTCTTTGGCGAATAGAAAAACACAACAATAATCTAATATCTAAATTTTGAAGAATACAGCAGTATATTTGATACCTGATTTGTAATTGTACCTTATTTCCCTAATGTTGCTGGATTGCACGGATTCAGAAATAAATTCTATATTTTACATGAAACCTATGAAAAAGTACTAATTATGAAAGGGAAGTATAGTATACCCTAATTCATACCACCATGCAAAGTGGTGTTATGGGCGAATTTATGCAGTATCGGTAATAACTTGAGTAATTGAATTTTATCTCAAATCATGACCGATTCCCCAGAGTGTCAACTTGAAAAATAGTATCATCTTTTCTAAAACAAAAAGTAAAAAAGTGCAAACATTTTCTTGTCTTTTATGAACATTATTACTAAAAAAATTCTAAACAAACTAACACCTGTTTTCCTCGGATGAAAAAAGCAGTGACTACCTTCGAAAAATGTTTTGGGATCAGTCACACAGAAGAGTAAGTACGTACTGGTGCTTCATGCATATCATGAGTACTCGCACCATCCAAATTGTGTAATGAAAATAGAAAGCAGCAATGCAATTATGAAGACATTGCGTTCTTCTAGACACTGCATGACTTTGAAGAATATCCATTTCCATCATTTAGGAGTAGTGATAATAATATAGCATCGGTTTGCCTTAAAATGCCGTTGTTTACAGTATACATGTCGTACAAAATGCACCAAGTAGTGACTTGCGGTTGGATGAGTGAAGTACATACAAGGAAAGCAAGGAGTTCTTACCTGACCTCCGACCCTTGGCCTCTAGGAAAAGTATTTTATGTCAAGGTCACACAAAAAGTATATGAACATTTTATATCATTAGGGAAGAAAAGACGCTGATTATTGCATTTATCAACGTTGCATTATCCAAGGTATACAGGACTTTTGACACTATACGGCACCAGGAAATATTGTTTGCTTAGCCCAGCTTTTGAGGTTTAACAGCAGTAAAGACATTATGAGGTCATATCAGGGCTAGGAAACAGAATAGGATAACAGTAACACAAAGAAAAAAGTAGAAGGAGCAGGAGCAGATCACATCAGAGCGCCCGCCAACCAGCTACAGACAGAAAATAGATTACGACAATTGTAACTACAAAAAGGAAACAGAAGAAGCAGACCATAATAGACTGCCCACCAACCACCCACATGATGAAGACTAAATACCATTCCTAAACATGATAGGCACTATGCTTTCTTAGCAATACTCTTCCCCCAGAAGGATTCGTTTTATGAGAACGCTTTACAATTAGGGCAAAGTAATCTAAGCTATCATGTAAGTGCTAGAAAGTAAATCTAGACAACAGATAGTCACAGAAAGAAAACAATCAGACCTAAACAAACAAGAGCACCCATCACCTATGGAAAGAAGGAGATTTTCCCCTAAAGATTTCTGATGAAAAAGTTCGTTGATATATATGTCAGAAATCATTTAGTGACCAGTATATTAGAGCAAACTGAAATGAAAAGAAAAGGCAAAACATTTTAAATGAAAATAAAATTTTGTTCGAGTTAAAGAAGCGTTGTGGTGTCAAAAGGAACATCCATAAAATGTGTAAGACGAGGTAAGTGAGCAAAGCACATAGCGCATCTTGTTTTGCCCACTAAAGCATATTATGATTATTAGGCACACAAATATCGCTGCTCGGAGCAACAACCAGGCAAGTGCCACTTAGAACAGCTCTGAGCAGATTAGAAAAATAGCATCATTGAAGATGGGGTATAAATAAAAACAAAAGTATGGTGCATTACAACACATGTACATGTGCACAAAGGCATAAACAAACAGCCACACACACATAAACATCGAAGACTACCCTCATTCATCGTGTGGAAGAGACAGATTTCTTTAGCTTGCATTTCATACTGCACCCCCCGAATAAAACACACAAACGCAAACAGTGAAAAAGGATTTCATGTAAAAATGGATGAGAATTCAATAAAAACATTCAAAGACCACCTTACACTCTTGAGAAGAAAAGAGATCGTCCTAGACAGGAGGTCCTCTTGTGCAGGTAAGATTCAGACCAACAAAACATTGCAGTTAGTATCAAAAGCGATTGGATTTTTGTTCAACATATGAGGGTTTGTGCCAGCTAAATAAGGACCTTATACATGGCCTAATGTTAGCTAAGTGTCATAGAACTTTGATAAGGAAAAACAAAGAAATATGACATCATTGTTGAATTTTTGCCACTCCCAGGGATGAAGTCAGGTTATACAGGCATTGTACAAATGATTGTTCTGGAGAGAGACAATATCAAGGATGGTGACTAATTCTTTTAAAAAATCTGTAATTTTTCCTGAGAATGCAGGATTAGTCAGTCTTCTCTGTTTGATAAAACATACTTTCCACATAAGATAAATCTTAACCTCACCCCCCTCCCCCCTCAACCACACAAAAAATTTTGTTTGTGCTGGTGGTCTTCTTGACGGACCCAAGAGTAGGTTAGACCATATAAACATATAAAGCATCTTGCTTGCTTGCTTGACTTTAATATTTTACGGCACAGTTGACACTGTAAGGTTATTTTAGGAATAGGAAGTAAATTAGGACAATAGAAATGCATAGAAAGAAATAGAAGAATTTCAAGAAGCGTCCACCGACTACCCACCAGCTTCTAACAAGAACCCCAGGCACACAAAAATTAAGATCAGAAAGACACTTTCACATCATTTTGAAATATTGAGAGAGCTAGCATGTATAGCATCTGCTGATGTTCATGTAAGCAGAAGAACACAATGAAATGAGGGTACACACACAGTACAAAAACTCGCACACAAACGCATAGAGTGCGAAATATCATGATGAAAGAACAAATACAACACAAAGAGCATGGATACTTTCTATTCAATGTATGAAATACAGTCGAACCTGCCAATAGCGGTGACCGACGATCACAGAGAAAAGTGGCCGTAATAGGCAGGTGGCTGCTATGGAGAAGGTCTGTGTCAGGAGCACTTACGAAATGTATTAAGTATATGAAGCTAAATTCCCATGAACTACATGTAAGTAGCCATCAACAAAAAAAGATAATGTGCTAGTTGATCATAGGGGCCTTTTCAATAAGTTGTTGAGGAAGCATAGAAGCTTAGCGGACATCGCCTGATCAGGTTTGGAGTTTCAACAGCACATTTTCTGCAACAAACTCCTCAGAAATAAACACTATGAGCGGGATAAGAGGCAGTTTTGTCACAGAAAATGACGTGTTGGGCCCGGACCATTGTGGGGAGGTTAAATATATTGCAAGGGTGTCACGGAGCTGTGGCCGTTGGTGCAGGTGACCTGTAGGGTAGGTTCGACTGTGGAACAAAAACACAAGCAAAACAAAACAAAACAGAAACACCCCAAAGAATGCCAAAAAAAAACCACCAAAAAAAAAACCCCCCCACGGTCACACTACTACAACAGCAAATGAGCAGACAGCAAAAGCTTCTAACCTTGTCATGTTGTGTTTCTCATCTCTGGCCACCCTGACCAACTCTAACTGTTGGATGACCTCGGGGTCACTCCCATTGACCCATGTGTAGACCACGTCAATCGGGAGTGGAAGAGACAGTCTGAGGCAAGTAATGTAAACAACATATGAAAAACCAACAAACCAAAAACTTTGTGATTTATAATAATTTAGCACAAAAAAAAAGGAGACTTTAAACACATACATTTAAAAAGTTGGATGTTAAAACACAACTGTATAAATGAATGAGAAATGAAGTCTAATGGCATTGCTCTCCCTCTAACATTAGATCCATAAAATTTAGTTCTATTATATAAATCTTTGTCTCCCTCGCATTTTTCATGTCAGAGAAATTAATTTTGAGAGAGACAAAACTATAATATATGGTCACTTCATGTGCTTTACTAACCTTTCTCTGAAAGATTTTCCTGCAACGTTGTCACTAAAAGAATTGAAAACAGTGGCATATTTCTCCTGGCTCCATTCCAACCATGCCTGTTGAAAAAAATGCAAAATCAATTAAGAAGGTTCAAAGATAAGTTCATGGTTCTATTTTGAATATACCGGTGACGTGCTCACAGAGAATACAATCACATAATAAAAGATTTTCTTCTAGGCGAGCCAATAACTTATGAATTATGAAGTAGAAGAGAATGGCAGCCGCTTTGACAGGCTTTGAGCTGTATAATTTATTGTTATATATAATGACCTGTGTCAATCATAAGTCATAACCCACTAAATGCCAGTTGCTGGTAGCTGGTCAAGCTTGCTGTTTGGCCAATTTGTGGTTGCTGTCTCTTGTCCCAGATTCCATTAAGTTAAGTTAAGTTTCTGTTTTTGTTTTATATAGGTTTCCGTTTTGACACGTTGTAAAGGAAAAGCGGAGCAACAAAGGCTACTATGTTTTATTAAAAAGAAAAAGTTGAAACTAAACTCAAAGAGTTTTAAGATTCCAAGTAGCCAGCCGTACTTCAATATGACAACACTGAAAGGCTAGCTGTACTTCAGTACGGCGACACTGAACGGCAAGCAGTACTTAGGTAGACCCCTCACCAATGAAAAGCCGCCTGACATAGGTCACGTGTTGGAAGCATTTTTCTGCTGTCTAATAAGTACATAGACATAGAATGAGGTGTCCATTTGTCAGAAGCATGTGTGGCTTAGTGGTAGTGTGTTTGCTTGTTAACACAAAGTTGTGAGTTCAAATCTCATTTCGGTAAGGTTTTTTCCCTCCTTTTTTAAACAAATTTTTCTCACAAGGTTGTGAGTTAAAATCTCGCTTCAATCATGATTTAGAAAAAAAAAAAAATTTAAATGTGTTTTTCCCTTTTTAAAAACATTTCTCTCTTTTCACCCTTTCTGAAAAAAAAAATAATCATGTAGTACACCTGGACTAGTGTAAAACTAAGTTTGATTATCGGTGGACCCCGGGGACCTGTTTTTTAATTGAGTATATTTATCTCTAGAATCTTGTGTTTGCAAAAAGCTGAAGGTTGAAATACAGTCAAACTGCAGTAATTCTTTATCTTTTTGCTTATCGTTGTTATCGATTATCGTACACCTATCATAGCCTACCACTAAACCACCATGAACCATGTAAAAAATATCTGCTTTCTGGTTGAGTATTGCAACTTTCACTACCTGAGTACCTGTACTGTTTATAGAAAAATACATGTAAGAACACAGGTCTCAACAATTATAGTAATTATTCAGGTTTTAAAAACATGCATGGTTTCCTCTCAAACTCAAAAATACAAATATGTACGCTAGATCTCAGGCTTGCCAACTTTTCAGAAAGCAAATGAGGGACAACCCAGCATTGTGATTCGCGGCCGTGTGAGTGT
>JAUKPP010258100.1:0-12094 GCA_032273245.1 Phyllaplysia taylori
CGGTCGCAGACGATCTAGGTTTTTTTCTGCTGGGATTTTTTCCCTCTTAGCCTGGGTTGGCCCTGACAGGCAGGGTCGAAGTAGCCTGTTTCTTAAATGACTTTACGGTGTTGCAGGGGACGTAAAACTGGTAACCAAACCAAAGCAATATGGAAAGCTTACGTCTGTGGATAGGGGTAGAGGAAGGAAGGAAAGCAAACGGCAATAGCAATATTTATATCTACTGTAGCACGTGTTTACTGTTCTATAAACAGAGGTACGATAAGTTTCATTATTGCTGGTAGTGTTGCAAGGAGTGGCTAGTAAGCCTTCTCGTAAAAACTGTAATGGATCGGAACCAGGAAAATTGACATGCATTGACAACTTTTCAGTGATAATGTGTTTGTGATACTAAAAGCCTCAAGAATTCGTTATGATAGGACGCAAGTGACACAAAATTGGACCCCTCAGAAATAGAAAGCCTTACCACAATAGAGTCATGGATAGAATCCTGCAACTGCTGTGGGCCTGTAGGCCTACAAGTAAGAATGTTTTGGGTTTTTTTTTCAAATCATGTAATCGAAAAATAAAAAATAGTGATTTGTGGAGAAAGCCTAGAATATGACAAGAATACTAAGTAAATCCTATTTCTTTGTGCAAAAGGTAATGGGTTGTTGTATCTACCTTTAATAGTTTGATTTGGTTTTGGTTTTACGCCCCTTGTAACACTGCAAAGTCATTTTAGAGGTGGGCCTACTTGAAGCCTTCCAGTCAGGGCCAACTTAGGCAGAGAGGGACACAACATCGTAGCAGAGATACGAAGATGCTCATCCAAGGTTGTGATAGAGCCCCCTGTCCTCTGCGTGATAGGTGAAGAGTTTAAACATTACATCACAGATGTCAGTATTATCAGTAGTAGTTATATTCTCTCTTTTTTAATCTAAAAAACGCCCGTGGAGGTGCGGGTCCCCACCAGAGGAGGCAAAGAATGGCATCTTCTGCTCTGATGCATAGCATGATACCGTGCAAGGCGGCAAAAATGCATCACAACTGAAGCCACTCTTCTCAGTTTTAACAATAAGAGTACCCATCGAAAACGGAACATGGTTGCCTGTATGGTGTGGGGACCCTGCAGTTCACTTGTGGAAACACAAGCCACTGCAGGGTAAATAGGCCATGTATGTAAAATTCAGTCATTGTGACTTACCCCTGAGTTCTAGCAGGGGATCGCAGAAGAAGAAGAAGAAATCTAAAAAAACACTCAAAGGCCTCACTGCTTTCTTTGCTTCAAGCAAATACGTAAATTCCATAACAATGTTTAACCAGAATCTGTGGCATAATGGTTAGGCTCTTTGCCTATCATGTGGAAGACCCAACTTTGATCTAGGCTAAAAACAGCCGAAGATGCTGGCGCCTCTATAAATAACTAGCTGTAGAACTGTAAACCTGCGGACAAGCATCTGTGGGGATCCTTCCATCTCAGCCCGGGTTAGCCTTGAAACGCAGAGTTGGAGACGCCTGTCTCTTAAATGATCTTACAGTGTTGCAAGAGATGTAAAACTGGCAACCAAACCAAACCTTACAATATTTGTCATGCATCCAGCCACAATGGTAAAATATAAAATTTGCCATCCACAGAGAGGACGAATCTGAGAACAGCGGAGGTGACCTTGACGTGTTTCCCTTTGACCTGAAGGACGCCACAGACCCTGTTGAAGTCTAGTCAGTCCTCAAAGGAGCACAAACTCAACTGGACATAGGGCACTCCAGACAGAAGCTGGTCACAAAATACATTATCTATACTTCGAATATCGTTAGAAGATATTTTTATATTTTTTCTGTGTTAAGAAAATCCCAACGTCAACATGTAAGATGTTGTGTTATGCTGTTTAATTGTTGCGTCAAAACCGAGCAGCAAAAGGTGTGCTTGTATTTTGCATTAGATTAAAGAATATACAGGTGTGTGTTTTGGGTTTTTTTCCACATCGAAGATATTCTATTCCAGCTCCTTATGAAGCAATAAGTGACAAAGTATTCTTATGCTTTCATGTCTCTGAATAACTTTTAGAGAAAATAATCACACACCACAGCCTCAATACACGGTAGGCCTTATACCAAAATTTTAATGATAAATGTAGTATGTCCTCATGAAATGACGAAAAGTGAAAAATATGGAGTGGGCAAATTTGCGACAGGACCCCTATTTTCATCAGGTCCATGAAAACGTAAATTAAATGAGAAGCACTTTAAGAAAGGTTTTACTATCGTTCCAGATGACTTTTAAGTCACAAATCTTAAAGTGCAGAAAAGGCCCTGTAAAGTCCATTCGGGTGTTTAGAAATTGATTTTTTAATTTTCTTATTGCAGTATCTGAATCTGTTCTTACATGAATGTTTTTATTTTAGATACATGTGAAATCTGAACACTTTGGGCATTAAAATCTACACGCATATTTGTTATGGAATAATTGATGTCAAGAAGACATTCTCTAATTTTGAAGCTGTTTTTCTCCCCTTTCTGGTCTCACCCAGGTGCAGGGTTAGGCAATCTTAAATGATTTGAAAGTCAACTCCAAATTGAGCAAGCGCAATAATTTTTTCACAAATTGAAACGACACAATTAGGGTTTCATGTGATTCCAAGAACTCTACATGGTCAAGATGTGACAAAGTACTCATTTCAACAGCTTGCACAACAAATATTGTATCGGAATTTACTTCTTTTCTTGAAGAAAAAAGCAATGATGCCCTCGAGTGTTTTTTTTTACATTTTGATATACGTGGCCACAGTTTTTTTTTAATCACAAACAGTTTTGCTGATCTAATTAGTCCAGATGATCCGCTCACTCTTTATATATAGAATTATGAACTATTGTGTAGGAGCGAATCTGCTTGCAAAGGTAGCCTGGATGGACTGACAAAATAAATAAATACTACCTGCATTTATGAGACTGGACTTATATATATAGTTGAACCTGTCTAAGACGACCACCCAATGTCGAGAAAAAAGTTGTCGTTTTACACAGATGGTCATCTTAGAGAGGGCTAATTTATAAAAAAAAATGTAATTTGCGAGTCAATGGAAAGTGGTCATTTGTGCAGGTGGTTGTATTATACAGGTATTTGTTTGAGCAGGTTCAACTGTACTTAGCAATGGATGACATTCCAGGGACTGGGAATTAAGTGTTAGTAGCAGCTTGATTCTGTTGATGCCAATTATTGTGCAAAGTGAAGTAAAATGAAATAACGCTGGTTGTGAATACTGATTTAGTCTATGGGTAATTATATAAATGTTATGGAGATTTGCTGATGTGATAAATCTTATGATTGTTGCTTTTCTACTTTGCCAAATCCGAGAGGACTCAGTCCCGATACTTAGCTATTTTTTATTGAAATCTCAAGTGTCCCAAGATATTGAGCACTATTTTTATGTGATAGTATTATCGGATCAGGGTTTCCTTTCAGATTTCTCTAATTGTTTGAGATTTCTGATGTTTACGGTCTCAGAGATAGCAATGGGTCATTCTTGGATAACTGATTTTATGGTACCTGTGAAGTTTGAGCGGAGGAACCTCTGATTTCTTACATCCGTATCTGACAGGGCAAGCTAGAGAGAGATACATTTGGGTTGTCACTAGTGTGACTAAAAGATTATCAGTAGTGAGACTCAAACTTGCTACTTTGTTTTCAAAGGCCGGCACTTTTTTGGCTCTTTTTGAAGAGATTGGGCATTTGTAGGCCAACGTTTATTTTATCCAAACAACATGCTAAAACATACCTGAGGTATTATTTGAATTACTGCTTCGATCACTCTTTTTATTTCCTTTCACTATTCACTTTATCTCTTTACTGAGATGTATTCAAGTGTATTTTCACTACATTAATTTTTAAATTTCTTTACAGTGTGATTAAATTTATCTGTAGGGCCTACATAAGATCAATTCAAGTAGTTCTGCTATCGTTTGTCAAAAAAGAGATTGTAGTAAAAGTTATAAACCTCAACCAAAATGCAGAGTGTATGTTAACTCATTGCTGACCGGGTTGCCTCCCCGAGCAGACACTCGGAACCAGGCTGCCTTCAGCCAGGCCCAAAAATTTAAGAACTCGCCATCCTTGCTCGTAAAAACAACACCAAGTTTCCCTCCAAATGACAAGAAAGACAGGTGAAGGACTTCTAAGAACGTTAACTCTAATATATTTCATTAAAAACCTGCAATAATAGACTGGAGCAAGTTTTAGAATGGCACTACCGTGTTTCGGTTTTTCTCGTAGCGGGTTGGCTGCTGTGATACGGATATTCTCGTCGGCGGTCAGCAATGAGTTCAACATGTCTCATGATTTAAATGACTGACAGTAGACACATCATAGTGGTAACTGGGTCTATGCTTTTCTAATCCAAAGAGAGAGAATGGAAGAAACAAAAGGCAAGACAAAGATGATGATCTTTTACTTGGTTGTGAATTAGAGATACAGGTTCATTTTGTATTTTGTTCACAGTTTAAGTATTTCTTGATTTATTATTGATTATTTGATATATTGTACTGTTCACTTTTCTGTACCTTTGTGTGTCTACCAATACTGTTCATTGTTACTTCTATACTTTGGTGTGTTTTTCACTCATGGAACTTTCTGCTGTACTCTCTACTTAGTTTGTACTTAAAAGGTGAAATCCAGAAACACCTCATTGAAATGTGAGTCTATGAAGTGCCTGGTCTTTTATGGGTTCCCATTGTATCTATTTTTAAAAACAAAAGCTAATATAATATCATGGGTTATTTTGTAAATATATTTTTATGCGTATAATATTTTATGGAAAGAAGCTGTTGTGTTCAAAGATTATTTATACACATTTTATTCATACGGTATTTCTGTCAGTTTTGTTTTTTTCAATAATCTTGATTACTGTTGTCCTTTTCATAATCATTTCATGTACATGGTGTGCTCTCTCTCTGTCTATCATAAAGATGGTAGGTGTACTTAAGACATTCAGAGTTCAACATACACTGACTCTCAAAATTATTCTTTTTTCAAATTTGACGATGGATGAAAACAAAATATGTGCCTTTCAAAATGCTTTTTTTTTTCATGCTGTATTGTTGAACTTTGTGAGTGTACTAAGTGACCTTCTGATAACTGAAGATACATTATTGTAAATTCACATGTGTCTCATGGCTAAGTTTTTTGTTGTGAAAAGAGTTGTTCCACTTCTCTCTTTGTATTTTGTCAGAGGTTAATGTAGAGTTTTTGTTCAAGGTAGTGCAATAAACAGCAATGATAACGTCATGTGAAGTCTTCATCGGTCACTTTTGTGAGCTCAAATGTTACTAGCCAACAGCTCCATAAACACACATGATATCGTAAGCTGTGTATGTAAATTACTGGTAAGGAAGAGATTAATTAGTGACAATTGTATAACTGAAGCAGATGTATCTAGGTCTATCATAGATTCAGTCATTTTGATTATAGTTTCCTCTTGTTTTTTGGTCAAACATTGATGAAGGGAGACATACTGAAAAATAATTCCACTAGAGAATAATTTACTCAAATGATGAGATTTTATGCCTTGATATGTTTGTATTTAACTTATGGAAAACAATAACAACAAAACCTTTGGTTGTGTATTTATAACATTCTCCACAAAATGACGTTCTCTGTTCTCCATTTCATCAATTTTGTGGTCTTTACTAGGCAAACAGCTAGTTTATTGTTTTTAATTTAAATATTAAATATTAAACTATTATTTATTGATATTTTTCACTTGTGGTACCTATTTTAAGCCAACACAGATTTGACATACGTACTTGGACTACTTGCTTTAGTATTGAAAATAAAAATCAACTCTCAGACATCCTAAGTAGTAAATTTTGAATGTATGGATAAACAGCTTACATGCAAAAAAATTATTTATATCTCCACTTTTCAGGTTTTGAGAACAGTAAATTTTTTCAATCAAGGAGATATTTAAATTCAATTCAAAATCTTTTAAAAATGTCTTTTACATTGTGTTAAAGTGGTCTTTATGTTCAAATAGCCATTCTATTTAGGGATATTATTCCCCAAATGATCATTTTGGAGTTCACTAGCAAACAGTCAAGAACAGTGTTTATGGTACTTCATATTTAAACCCTTTATTTATCCCCCTTCTCAAAATGCTGTTTATATTCACACAATACATGTATATCATAGATGCTTAAAGTTAATAATTTACTTTTGCTCATAAGAACTCTAAAGCTCATTATTAAATGATTAACCAGGCATTTTCTGCCTTGTTGGTAAGTGATATTACGATGTTGTCAGCGTTTTACGGCCATAGAGTTGTCTCAGTACATTCCGTGTACCTATGCATTGCCATACAAATTCAAAAGCTCTCACACTGTACATTATGCTTTAAATTGCTCATTTTATAGAGGGACGTGCGAGTAGATATATTTTATATCTTTTAACTGTAACATTCCACAATGATGATGCAAGATGATTTTGTGATGTATTGATAAAGAACATTTTATAATGGTACACGAATATATATATATTTTAGTATTGGTAAGAAAATTTTACAGTTGTAATAGCTTTCACTTACATTCCAAAATTCTTTTAAACTCCATTTTAGTATGAGGCTGATACTGATACTGTAGTTTTCACAATTGATTTTTCTACCCATGTTAGCTTCCATGAAAAACATGGCATTTTTATTTTAATACACGTTTGAACCAGGGTTCACACCGCCTCCTTGAATTTAAGGAGTCCTTGAAAACTCCTTCAAAATGACAGATGTGGGGGTGGGCTTAAGAATACAATAGAGATTGTTTGCAAGCATGAATACAAAAGTAAGTGATCTGAAATTATGTGGTCATGTGTACTACTTTTAAGTTTAAAACTTACCTAGATCTGATAAGAATCAATGAACTTGTTGATCTGAAACTTAAAACATATTTCTAATTTCTAGAACATTCTTCTGTTCGTTCTTTCATTATATTTCAACCAAGTATCGTAGTGTTCACTTTCTATCAGTACAAGTTATTACATATGAATGATTCTGATCGGATATGTTTGAGATGAGGGAGGCGGTTTTTGTCAGAGAACCTTCCTTTTTTTTTGGCAGGATTTGTATAAGAAACTTTCTCTTTAAAGGCTTGATGAGACTGAAATGTCATGGATAGTTTTTTTCTAAATTCAAGTGACAACACATGAAATGTTTACTATTGCAACAATAGCAAATTACGATAGTTGAGTGTGTCGTATTTTTTTTCAAAGCATATTTCTGATCTGTCTGATGCAATCATTTTATCATAAGACAAGTGTCTTTAATGATTTTTCTCAACATGGTAGTGTGAGCATAAAAACTATGAGTACGAGGAAATCTTCCCAAGAGATTCAAGACTATTATCAAACAAATAACTTCTAACTGACTATGGTAAAAGTAAGAGACTTTTGGAATAATCCTTTTATTGGCTATCTAAAATTTCCTGAGACTGATTTATGCATTCATAGAATGAAACAGACACTTTCTGTTTACACAACTTTTTCTTTCTATCATTCGTTTTTAATTTGTGAATTAACTCTATCATAAAAATTACATGTACATATTGTGCAGAAAGAATCTGTTCAACATGAAGGCTGATCATATCTCTGTCTGATGTATTTCAGTCACTGATTCTTACATTAAAAGCTTTTGTTGTTTTTTCTATAATATATTGTAGATACAATTCTGATTCCTTTCAGCTGATGCCTTTTCTCATTACATTATAAAATACCCATGAACGATATTTGCAATTTCTCATCATTGTGCTGAATAAAATGTATTTGAGAACAATGCATGACATTCAGCATCACAAAGTTTTATGATATACAGAATGGTCTCCGCCTAAACACATGGTGCTCAGGAGGACTCTCTAAAGCGTGTGTTTACATGAACCTGATCGATATCATTATTTTGCATGTATTTAGCATTAGACAAAGAAAAAAACCTCCATATCGCCATGGTGCTCCAAAACGGCCTAACTCATTTTCTGCACTTCTGAGATATTGGGGAAAAAGTTATTTGACCCGACTCTATGATACAAGCAAAAACATTTTGAAAATATTAAATTTTAGCAAAACGGCCCGGCACTTTTGAACAAGTTGTAAATGTAATATCTAATGATGCACTATGATGTGAGGAATTGCGTAATGGGCTTATTCCATAATGGCCTAAGTAATTTATATCATTTTGGAAGCACCGTGACGATATTTAATAATGACGAAACTTTATGTTTGAGCAGAGCGTAGCCTTTGTATGGCGTGTGTTTAGGTGGAGACTTCTGTGTAAATAATTTATTCACTTCGTGTGATGTTCACATTTTTGTATATATAGATCTACATCCTATGAAACTTTGCTTTATCCTCTTTTTTTATAAGTTAAGTAAACTAGAGCAAATCAAAATCGAATCACCATTTTTCATCGATGATGTAATATACATATGAGAAATTTATATTTTTGTTCGGATTCACTCTACGCAAACTTTTGAAGAACATTGCTAACAAATCTCAAAGGTAGTTATCTCTACACTGTTGTCAAGATCATGTCGATCAGATGAAACTGCTGCCACAAGACAATTTGCTCAACTTGTAACATCTACTGCTCTGAAAGCTGTTGTGGTGACTTATCGTCACTGCAAAACTCGAAAAGTCAATTTTTGCAAATTGTTAAGGAGAGTGAAAAAACTAAAAATCAAGGTTGCAATGTGCTTTTTTTTAGCTGTTTAGAATCCAATGCCGCTACGACTATTTGGATGGGTCAGTCTGTTTGATAATTATTTATAGAATGGGTTATATGATGTCATTCATGATTTCACATAAAAACCTGTTTCAGTGTTTCATCAAATTCCAAATTAGCAGTTTTGAGGTCTGCTGCGACATTGTGTGACTTTTCATGAAACATCTGCTAGTTAGTGATAAGTTTCTTAACTTTTGTATGTTGTCCTCTGTATTCAACAATTTCTAAAAAAAAGTAAAATGTTGCATTAGGCAAATGTGGAATTGGCATTGCAATTATGAGTTTCTCTCTCACTCCTTCATACTTTATTCTGATACTCTTTAAAGGAATATTAAAAAAATTTACATATCTGACATCAGTAATTTTTAATCATGTTTTTGCATGCATTCACAGTGATTGCAAGCTAATGTGGACTAATGGTTGTTAATGGTTAGGCTTTTTGCTTATCAAACGGAAGACCCGAGTTCAATTCCATGTGCGGACAATCTCATTTTTCTGCTGTGATTCCTCCCTATCAGCATGGGTTGGCCCTGACAGGTAGGGTCGAAATAGCCCACCTCACAGTATTGCAAGGGACATAAAACTGATAGCCAAACCAAAGGCAGGAACGAAGTACCCTGCCTCTTAAATGACCTTACAGTGTTGCAAGGGGCGTGAAACCAAGAACCAACCAACAAACAAGTTAATGAGTTAATGTGGACAAAGCCCTGCTCATTTATTGGTTTCTTTGGTTTTAGTTTTACACCCCTCGTAACATTGTCAGGCCTGAGTAGGACACAACAACACAACACAGAGATGGAGATATGTAATTTGTCCAGCACCTCTTGGGGATCAAACCCCCATCCTTCGTGTGATAGGGGAAGAACCTAAACATTTTAGCAGGCACTCAAGTCCTGCATATAATAGAGCTGTCCTATACTTGATAAAAATAGTCAAAACAGCGGGATTTCCCGGAGAGGAGGGGCAGATCTGCACTTAAATGCACTGCAATAGAAATAACCCTAGCTTTTTCTAGCATAAAATCGAGTAAGGGATTGAACTATTATAATAATATGTTGATTTGCATTAGTCTGGTTTTGGTTGTACACCCCTTGTGGCATTGTAAACTCATTTACTAAGACCTTACAGTGTTGCAGGGGACGTAAAACTGGTAACCAAACCAATTTACTAAGCTCGCAGTGGTAATACGTGGGTTGTTGTAGTTGTGCTTTCAACTTTTGATCCACTTATCGCCAGTCTGACAGAGTCGTTGTCTGATTCTGTGCAGTACTGTACAACAATAGAATCTGAGCCGTTTTGGGTTCTTCTTTTATGTATTGATACAATGCTCCATGATGGGGTTCTTTCTTTTATGTATTATATATCGTCTCATTACTGATTTGTTGAATAAATAAACGAAATCTTTTGCATACATAATGGCCTCGTGATTGTTTGATTTATTTTTAGTAATTTATGTATTTGTATATGTCCTTGTAAAAAAGATATTTTGATATCTATGTAATGCCCATTACGTAAGATCCCTCTTCTTCACAATCACCAGGTAAACAGAAAAAGGCCCCTTATAACTGGGAGAAGTACCCTTGAAAATAAGACTAGATGAGATTTTCTCAGTTTAAAAATCTCAAAGTTTAAGCAGAGACTGAGAGCTTATTAAGCTCTTTCGTACAACAGAACCAAAAGTTATCCTGGAAAACCTTTTTTATTCCTGGGCTGGACGGACTATACATTATCAGGGATGCCCTCTCTTAGGTTAAAACCGGAAATCAGGCTTTTTCAGCTTTTCCGGTTCAGCTTTGGCTATTGAGTTTTTATATCATTTTATATCAAATGCATATCATAATAAGTCTTGGAATAGAGTAAACCTGTGGAAAAAAGTTCAGGGTTGTTGTTTTTTACCTTGAGGGCATCCCTGCATTACGCAATCGAGTATTCAACCAAAGTGCTTGTTTTGTTTTTTTTGTTTTTTGGTATTTTACGGCTCCATTGACTCTGTAAGATAATTTCGACGCCAAAGTGCTTAATAATATGATAGTATGATTATCTTCGTTTGCCTTCGACGCATCTTTGATGTGATCTGTGAGGACAAATCAGTGCTGAAACAAGAGTCTCTCAGTATGCACCCAAAGAGCTTATAATTTCATAAAGAGATGCAAGCTCGGTCTGGATAAGTAAGTGCAAAGAGAAAGAAAATTGTATACGCAAAAGAGTTCAATAATTCCAACTTTAGCGCGTTACTACGTCATAAGAGAGTAAAAAATTAGAATCATGACGTGGTTGACCATGAATCAATATTTATCGCTAATTTATAGGTTTTAGGTTAATAAGAATTTTGATGAGAATTTCTGTTTGCTTGTGCACTCTAAAATAAGTGTGTGTCTTGTTCTTTTCATCTGATAGTTATTGAGACGTACTTATTTATAGAGAAGCCAGCTTTTTTTTGCCAGTTTGGCTTGGACCATAGCAGGGTGGAGTCGAACACCACAGGACCTTATCGGATAGGCGCCACGTTTGAAGAAACGCGCTTGGAGTTGCGTCATAAAGGGAGGTAAGTTGCATCTTTTGGTATTCCTTCTCTCCGATGCACCTCCTACTCTGCAAATGCCTCCCACGCTGGTTGGTCACGTGCATGAAGGATGACCGAATCCCAAAGGACGTCGTTCTGTATGGGGAGCTGACTTCCGGAAACCGTCCCGTGGGGCGTCCAGTTCTGCGCCAGAAAAACGTGTGTGGGTGCGACAGGGAAACTGCCAATATTGATCCAGCCAAATGGGACGAACTCGCAGAGGATCGCAGCAGATGGTGGGGTACAGTCAGAGAAGGAGTGCGCTAGGGCGGTTGGGGGGGGGGGGGGCAGAGACATGATTTGGTTTGGTTACCAGTTTTACATCCCCTGCAACACTGTAAGGTCATTTAAGAGACGGGCTATTTCGACCCCTGCCTGTCAGGGCCAACCCGGGCTGAGAGGGGAAAAATCCCAGCAGAAAAAATCCCAGATCGTCCGCGATCAGGGATCGAACCGGGGTCTTCCGTATGCAAGGCGAAGAGCCTAATCATTACACCACAGGCGCCGGTGGAGAGACATGGGCACCCATCAGAGAAACGAAACCGCAGAAAGAAGAGGCGGCAAAACAACTCCAAGTCGCTATAATCCACCTTCATTCACCTGCAGCAGATGACGTGACTGCGCCGCCATGCAAGGATTGGTCTCAAGTCACACGACACAATCCTCATAAGCCGGTGTCGTGGTGTAATGGTTAGGCTCTTTGCTTTGCATGCGGAAGACCCCGGTTTGATCTCCGATCGCGGACGATCTGGGTTTTTTTCTGCTGGGATTTTTTCCCTCTCAGCCCGGGTTGGCCCTGACA
>JAUKPP010258143.1:0-12092 GCA_032273245.1 Phyllaplysia taylori
AAAGAACTGCAAGGAGAGGATGATCAACTGACTTTAGATAGGTGTGCCGGTTTTTTTTTCTTGACTTTTCTGTTTTTTAAAGCCGCACTAACACTCTTAGCACTCTTCAAACAAAACGATTAAAACGACATCAAGGGGCAAGAACAAGAAGGGATAATTGGTTTTTTCCCTGCTCATGACCACATAATGATTGTGAAGGCAAAAGATGCGCCCTGTTAAACAAGGCTTTTGATCTTTGTCAAAGCAGTATGTTAGTTTCGATTTGGTTGAGCTTTCTTTTGTGGAATTTCTTGTCTTCTTTAGAATTCATCTTGTCTCTTATAGCCCCCCCCCCCACCTCTCCCTCTCTTCTTTTTCTCTATTCCTTCCTCTTTACCTATCCTTTATTTTCGATCCTCCCCTCTTTCTCTCCTCTCTCTCTCTCTCTCTCTCTCTCTCTCTCTCTCTCTCTCTCTCTCTTTCTTTTTACCTTCTCCTTTGATCGAAAAAAACAACAACCAAATCCTATTCGACTACCAAAATCTACTACATGTAATCTCCTCAGCTCTTCTTTCTTCGCGGAGGTCTTCGATGAGGCGTGGGTGGGTATGGGGGCGTTTTCTTGCTCCGGAAGTACAAGTTCGCACCGGAAAAAACGAAACCGGTGGAAAATGTCAAAGGAGTGCAGCTGAATAAGCAGTCGGTGGGGGGAGATGATGCCGAGGATAGAACTATAGGTGGTATACTTCGGAGACGTAATTAGGGTGTTCTCGAGAGGAAATGTTCACCTGCTCAGCGAAGAAAGGCAAGCAATACAAACAGATAGATAGATAGATAGATAGATAGATAGAAAGATAGAAAGATAGAAAGATAGAGATATAGATGGATAGATAGATAGATAGATAGACAGACAGACAGAGTCAGGATGATCGAAAGAAATGCAGGCAGACAGACAGACAGACAGATAGATAACGAACTGACAAACAGATGGAGATGGATAGATTGGTGAGTTAGCCAGAGGACCAAACAGACAGACAGGCAGATAAACAAACATACAGACAGACAAACCGGCAAACAGACGGATAGTTTGGTGGCTTAGCCTGAGAACAAACAAAAAGCATTTATTGCAATGCAAGCAAAATGAAACGATATCTGAGTGCCTTCCCTTTTCAAAACTAATGTACATAAAAGCGAGAGCGCAATGGAAGCAAGGTTATTTGAATCTCAGATTCCGTATAATGTTATGAATATATGACGTGCACTTCGCACATCATTCATGAACTATTTGGAAACATTTGAGATCAATCAATTCCTGTGTTCACGGGTCCATGAAGTAATGTCCCGAGCAAACCATTGTGTTAGGTTGTGGCAGAAATGTACTCTTTACGCCCGGGGACGAGTGCTATGTATATTATATTCTGTTGGGGGAAAAAAACGTTAATGAAGATAACTGATGTTTATTGTAGCAGGTCACTATCCGTCACAGATTTGGGAAAGGACTGGTGGATATATGACGTTACACTATAAGGGCTTTATTCGAAGGGCCAAAATGCATTGTATTGTAATGAACCTTTCTTTGTTTAATGGTTTTTGAGCAGAAATGTTGTTATGGATTTTCTGATATATACAAAGGTACATATTAGTTTAGTTATATTTAAACGTACCCGCGTTCGGTGACCGATTGTTGGAGACTAAATTTTATACCCAGTTTTGTCATTAATGGTGTCGTTGATTTTGGTAGGTATTTTATTGTGATTGTGTTTCACTTTCTATAGTCTTGTCAGTCTGGAATTCATAGCAAGGTGAAGACTTTCTCCAGCCGTGAGCTCGCTGGAAGGTACTCGGTTTTCTCTGCTGATACCTTCACTCATCATCCATTTTTTTTTTTTACTTGTTATGACTACTCGCAGTTTCGGGACCCGCTCTTGTTGTCTGTATAGACACTTTGTTTCAAAGTTATTCCTTTCCCTACGGGTCTGCTGTCTGTGCTAATCAGTCACATCTATGTAGGCCAATATTTTGCAGGTTTGTTATATAACGGTCATGTTCCTCCGAAATAATCGAATCCAGAAAGAAATCTGAACTTCTATCTTGAAAACTCTTTGAACTAAGATACCAATGTGACGGTCAAAATACTTCGGATGCATAGTAGGTAAGGATAAGGCAAAATAATAATGTAATTCACAAACTTCATTTTAAAAAATCGTTCTATTTCCGACTCTACAAGTCCCAAAGAGCCAGTGTACCTCAGGCTGTGAATTATCCAATCATGTATAAATTACATGTATAACATGCCGACTTGAATAAGATCATACAATACTCTTTCAATGAATCGGTTCTAGAGGTTTTAGAAATAAGTGTTGTTGTTGACAGGTTTGGCGAAGACACTCCTTCTTTCCCCTGTGGAAATAAATTTCAATTTTTTCTCGAAAATTATATTTGGTTTATGTTTATATTTCGACAAAACGAGCTTCTACTTCTAGAATTGGACTTGTTTCTTCAAACTTAATGTGGTGTACACCGAATTTACGTGTGTTAGTGAGTTGTCTACATCTCAAGAGCCCCGTCTATCACTCCATCCACGGCTGTCGTCCCCCGCACGCCAACAGGCGCCTGCTATGATGGTAAGCCCTTTCATCCAGATTTCCCAGGGGTCTATGGGATATCGTTTCCTCTATGTTTGACCATGCATTCAGAGGTCCACAGATGAGCGGAATGCTCGTAACTTGTAGCAACGCACATTTTTGCTGAGCTGAAGAATAAAAGGCGGGGGACATTACATCAACTTTATGTTGTTTGGGGTAAAAAAACAAGCTCAACAAGTGTGTCGGAATTCAATTGTGTTGGTGGTGGTCTATCTCGATGTGGTAAATTTCCATGCCGCGAGATTGCGCTATTTCAGCGGTTTTTCTCAAGATTCTAATCCCCCTGGCTAATGTGGGGGAAGTTTCTCCTCTAAAAGGGTCACTCCGGGCTGAAAGTGGTGTTAAAATAAAATAATGTCTCTGCAGCTCCCTTGTCTGAATTTTTTAATGGAGGGCTATTTGGTAATGTATCTCGTCCGTTGATAAATGATATGCGTGTCGGGTGATGAATAAGAAACCATTACAACTAAGTTACGAGGTTTTCTGGTGAAGATAAAAATCAAATCAGTTTGAAAATTTCATGATGATTCAGCATTGGAAGAAGGCCCCTGAAGATGGCAAGCGCAATCAGATTAATGTTGCAGGGAAGACATTTCCATGAAATAATCGTATTATGGCTTTGTTCAATAATTGATTTTTTTTTCTTTCAGTCGAGTGCTCTGGGGTGTCCTGAGGACTGCGATAATGATTTCTTAATTACTCAAAGTTTCCTTGCGTCTGTGCCAGTTTTGGACAATAAATCCTCTGCCTAAGGCGAGGCAATGATTATTATTTTGTCGTTTGCCCAGTTTGTTTTCAAGCCCCAAAATAATGTACCGGTATCTCGTCATCACACCACTGCAACCATCACCGTAAAAGACATCAACATGGATAACATTAAATATACCAATAGTAGCAACACATCAAATTGGCATCAACAAAAATCCTTTAAAATGTCAAAGTCGATAGGAGTTGTTCACTCCTCCCGTCTCATCTCGACCACCCTTTTTTCCATCCTTCGCTCCACCCTTCCCCTCTGCCTTCATTCTATTCTTCCTGAACTCATTCTTTTTCTTTCACTTTTGACGTATATAAAGGGCTCTAGTTCTTACTCATTATATTGGCCGTATTCTATTTCTGTTTGTCCTACTGCCCTATACCAGCACAAAATTGCCATGAGTGGTGATGAGATTCTTTTGACCTCAGTGTAGATTGTTGTCTCTGATCAAAAGTGTTTTGACGCTCTTCACCCTCCCCCTCCCACTCCTCAAATCTCTTGTCTCACTCTCTTTCCATCCATTTTTCCATGCTATTCTTTTTATCTCATTTTCAACCGGTAATATCTTTTTTAGATTAAGAATTATTTGCCCATCCCACCTCTCTCTCCCTCTTACACTCATCCCACTTCTGTCTCTATTCTGTCCTCTCCAACTAGTCTTTATATTTATTTCTTTGATTAATTTGGTTTTGTTTTCTTTCGGGGAATCATCTTCGCGTCTTGTCAAGCTTCTTCCTTTCTCTCTCTCTTTTTCTCTCTTTCTCTTTCTCTCTCTCCCTCTCTGTCACTCACCTCCTCTTCTCTCACTCTCAATTTGTCCCTCCTTTTCTGTTGTCCTCAGTTCGCCCTTGACAAATCACGTCTATGGGTAACAGGCCCAATATCTCCATCCCATCTCCCCAGAAATATGACAGGAAAAATGTTCCACTGGAAATGCTATGTAGGTCGTTGGGATACCGACGTGTAGAAATTGAATGGCTCGGATTACAGTACCAGATCAAGAGGGCGAGCGGGGAAATTGCTACGCTGACTGAAGATAAAATTATATAATGACTTTTCTGATACTGGAGCCGATCGGCGCGGTCAAGACCTGTTGGCATCATGGCGAAATCAATTCCATGGACGGGATGGAGCATGGCGAATAGGGGAATATAGGGTTTCGCGATAGACTATGTTGGAAAAGAGAGAAAGAGATACGATGGAAAAGAGAGATAGAGAGAAAGCGAAGATATCTATTGCATATATTATATTTTTCTCAGAGGGAAGAGGGAGATGACAGGGGAGGAAACAGAGACAGAGCGGCGAGGAAGGGATTGAGGAGAGGAGAGGAGAGGGAGAGAGAGAGAAGACATGTATTGCATCATTAATTTTTCTCAATGAGAAGAGGGAGATGGATAGGATAGGGGAAAGAAGCAGAGCACGCTACGAAGAGAGAGAGTCTAGGAGAGAAAGCAAGTGAGAGAAAGAGAGAGAGAGAGTGAGAGAGACAGAGAAAAAGAAAGAAAGAAAGACAGACAAGGGATAAAGAAGCCCAAGATAAGGAAAAGGGATATGGAAGAAAAAGCATCCTGTATGACGTTCCTTATACATGAGTATTCGGTGTGCTAAGCCTCACATCGTTCCCTTATTTATCAATACTACAAAGCGCCGCTTGTTCTCGAGGGAGTCAAAGTTTACCGTGATGGCCGTGTCACTCTGAAATTCCAAAGATTAAGTAATCGAGTATGTAAGCCAGCACGTTCCGTCCTGAGTATTCTGCCGTATGGAATGTTAGTTTGTGGACGTTCATAGCCTCTGTGGCTGCAAATACTGCCGGCAGTTGTGGCTCATTCTTTCAGAATAGATCTTAGTGACACTGTAAACCTTTTCGACATATTTTGCTGTTCCTCTCCATTGAACTTTTGAGTCGAACAAATTGTCTATTCATATATCTCCATTTCCGATTCGTGCGCCATCTTTCCCATCAATTACCCCCCCCCCCCCCCCGGCCTCCTCTCCCTCTTTATTCTCTCATAAATCATAGTTTACGCCAGGGTACGAAGTTATGGCGAAATCAATGCTAGTGATTCACTTCCGTGATTTTGCGTTAAAACCAGTCTGCCCGTAGCGCTAAGCATGTTATAAAGAAATTATCCTACCTAAAACGTATCGTCCAAATCCAAAGCATGCTAATTGCTGCTATGCTAATCCGCTCACACCAAGTACCGTTGTCCTAAAGGTCATTACGTAAGACATACTCTACTGATCTTCAGGTTATTACGTAAGATTTCAGACGTTGTTCGTCCTAGCCTTCTCTCTTTTATTCCGTCTTCTTTCTCCTAGATCGTCTGCATCCTGGTGTGCAAAATAGAGACACCCCGACCCACATAGTGGGGATAGGGAATACTAATGAATCGCAATAGGGAATCATGATGTGACCTTATAGTGTCAAAGGTGCCATAAAATGTCAAAACAAGCAAATAAACAAACAAAAATACGATCTTTAAAACACTTCTTCCGTTGTTACAGCTAATTTTCCTGTTTTGACTGCCGTCAGTCAAAACGGCGCCAGCATATATTTTACTTTCTGAAAGAACAGATTTTTCTTCCAACACTCAAACAAAATGGAAACTCCCTTTGCTGGATATCAAATACGCCACGCTCACTTCCTAAAGCACCTTGTGTAAGGAGCAACTTACAACAGATTATCTAAAGTTCAAAAGGTACAATGTTTGCTGAAGGCTTAAGCCTCTCAGAGTTGCTTCAGTAAACAATGTATAGAATTCAGTCTGGGGTAAAAAGTTTAAAGAGATGACGGTAATTGCCCGAAGCGAAAGTGTACAAATCTTCTACCGAGACAGTTCTGCCTTCCTCTATGTTTTGAAGGAGAAGACGTAGGCTATAGGCTAAGAGTGCGTGCTGGCAATCTTGCACAACAATGTCTGGTATTTGCTGATGTCCCCTAAGCGCCTCTCAATCACGGAGGCATGTAATTTGAAAAGCTATGTTCAAACTTTCTTTTTTCCTCAACGCTGTTACAAAATTAAAATAAGTCTTGCGTAACTATAAACCATTCAATCGTATTATATAATAATTATGCAAATAAATCAGTTGGAAGCACGTACTCCACCCACGTGCTTTTGCAGCGCATGTGTAATATTATGGCGTCGCACACTTCATTTCGCGAACTAAAGTAGTTGGTTTTGCGCACACACTGACGTTTATGAAATCAGGCTTATGAGGCAAAGAGGGGCTCTGAGGCTGCGTTTGACAAACAAACGATCCTTTAGGTAGAATGACAGGGCATTCGATCTTTACGTCAAAACATGTTTTGATTACAATGACAGAAATATAAGACTGTTGAATGCTATGAGTAAATACATTGGTTACCCTTGTTGATCGATGGATGGATAGATTGGTGGATGAAAGGATTGATGACGGTTATTAGATGGATGGATGAATAGATGAATGAAGGGCTATTGGGTAGATGAATAGGTGGCTGGATAATGAATGGATGGATGGATGAAAGGATAAAGGGCTATGCAGTTTGAATGTTGTCAGATTCTGTAAGGTAGCCCATAAGCACGTGAAAAGACCCCGGTTTTCACAGTTTAATTGAATCTCAGCAAGATAAAAGATCTTTGTTGTTAGTGCAATGGAATACTACTATATGTCATGAGTTGCCTCCAGACAGATAACGAAGATAGCACGTGGCACAATCAATGAGCATTCATGTGGCGTGCAATATCTAATTGACAGATTCTGGTATTATTGTCATCCTTTATGGTTGTATTGTCTTATTTTATATGAAAGCAAAATCCCCATCCGAAAGCGCACACTCTGACTTCCGCCTATTGTTGATAGTTTCCAATCTCAAGATGAGAAATATGATTAATCCATCCCATCTTTGTATCCAAAGGCTTTAATTCTTCGGTAAATGTTTGCAGATAGAGGGTTATAAAGCTTGCAAACTGACTCCTCCGCGTGAAATATAACTTGTAGGCCTATACATCATACTTTTATCGGGTCAGATCCAGATGAGTCGGCAGCGATTAGATCATCCCAGTCAGGGTTTTATAATACCCATGCGATTATTTTTTGGTAGAAGTCGATCTATGAATGAAATGCTTCACGATGAGCTTTTATCCATGTAGCAATGCAGAGTTTGGTTCACTTCATAAAAAGTGTATAATGCATGGATTCGGATGTTAGTGGGTGGAGCGACATGTTGTGTGTTGTTACAAAATATTAGTAATATGAGCTTAAGAGAGGATGTCAACACAGGTCAAACGTGTCTTATTACAAGCTAGCCTACCTATAATATATGTGTTGAAGCTATTATCGTTGGGACCTTTGACGTTGAAAAGATAATGTAAATCATGCTGGTGTTATTGACTTGGATGGTTTTCATTACGAGCGTACACAAGAAAGGGATTTCTGGGAACTTTTTTACAGTGATGTTTGTTTGTAGGCTATGTTTGTTGTATAACTTCTTCGACAGTGTGATAAATTGACATCAAAGCAGATATGCAAAGGAATGCAGACAGTGGGTAGAAGGAAAAGGGAAGAATAAAACGGAGGTGCTAAATAAACAGAAAAATCACACATTCACTTCCCCCATGCCAACTCCTATAAAAATTAACGCCATCTGATTAGTATCAAAGAGTGCAAAATGTTAGTGTAAGCTGGTTTTGACGTTATCTATGTAACCTGATAGTTTATTTAATACGTTTTAGGATATCCATTCGCTTCCTGGAGGTGTTCCATACTTTTCACCTCTAGCGACCTTATTAATATTATTACACCCTAAGTGAACTGCTACACATTTTTATCCACATGCGTTCACCCTTTGATGTGGGATGTATGGGTGGCAATTCACTACTAGGGGGACATTCTTTTCCCGCAGGTGGACAATAGACCTCCTGATTAGATTATATCCCCTGTATTTTACAGCAGGTGTCATTGCTATTGCAATTTCATGGTGGTCGGGGCTCGCTATCCTTTTTTACCCCCCGTCGCTCACACCTCTCCGCTCCTGTGTACCTTCGAGACACACGCACACATCCGTTCCTCGTTCACATTTTTGTCTCATCTCGCCCTTCTCCGTGTAGACTCAGACATTGCTTCTGTATCTGTGGCTATTGATCCTCTCTGTAATTTTTTTAACAATCTGAATAAATGATGCCAAAGCACGTGAGCTTCTGTAAACCTTGTGCGATGGGTGGCACCTCAGTGTTTGGTTTGGTTTGGTTACCAATTTTACGTTCTCTGCAACATTGTAAGGTCATTTAAGAGACGGGCTGCTTCGACTCTGCCTTTCGGGACCAACCCGAGCTGAGAGGGGTAAGATCCCAGCAGAAAAAAAAACTAAGATCGTCTACGAGCGGGATCGAACTCGGGTCTTCCGCATGGCAGGCGAAGAGCCTAACCATTACACCACAGCGCCAGTATTCAAACATTGCTCCTGTACCTATGGCCATTGAACCTCTCAATAACTGTTGCCAAATCACGTGCGCCTGTCTGAAACCTGGTGTGTGGGTGGCAACCCTGTGAGACGACGGGGAGTCGTAGAGACAGATAGAATGGGGCTCATGCCTCCATGCGAAGAGAATAGTTTACAGTTTACACCGGCATTTTTTTTCTAGAGAACCGCACCTTTTTCTTTATGTCTGTCTACCTTTTTCTCTCTCTACCCCTCTCTTTTTTATATTTCTTGGTCTCAGTTCCCTTTGTCTTATCGTCTATTTTTTATTCTCTTTTTCCCTTTCTTATTATGATTCACTCTTTCCCCTTTTCTCTATCTGCCGATTCTCCCTTTCTCTCTCTCTCTTCTTTCTCTGTCCCTCTTTGTCTCTATCTCTTGCTTTCGTTTCGTGTCTCTGTCTTGGCAATTCTACAATGTATAATTTGCCAAGGCCTTAAGCGACTTGGGAATGATGAGCTATTTACTGACGAGACGTTCTCTAAATCCAACACCATTATTGTCCCAGACGAGTTCACTTTTTGGGTTCTAAATTCTGTTTATTGGGACATTCGCTTTGATGGTTTGTTTAGCTCTCAACTTATGTATCCAGGTGGAGCCAAGTGCAAGCTGATATAAATTCTCTTAGCGCTGTCAAGAATTTGACCCCAGACTCGTTCTAAAAAACTCGTTTCATGCACGAATATCACTTGAGAGAGCATGCTATAATCTAATGCTCACCCACTCACACATCCGCAATCGCGCCGCACACGCACACGTGAGCATCCACAGATACGTGCATACTTTTATACACACAACATACTAATAAATGTAATTTATAGACTATTCGTCGTTGGCCGAGCGGTAGTGCGCCGCCTACAGATGAGGGGGTCCTGGGTTTGAATCCGGGGAGGTTCACCGGGTTTGTTCGGAGTTTTCATGGCTCTGATCCCCGTCGTATCGGAGAGGGACGTAAAATTCGGAGGTCCCACCTTGTAAATGGCCTTACTCCTTACAATGTTGAATAGGGTGTTGAACCAAAACCGAACCGAACTATTGCACGCATACACCCACCAGAGTGACAGATATTGCCACGCTTTCTGTTTAAAGAAATGTTAATAAAATTCACCTGTCCTGCCCTCCGTGTTTCCCATCCCGATATCACGTGCTCTTGGGTGACTGTCTTGTCTGAGATCTAGCCTAGACAGCGATATAAATGCCAGCTAATTTTAAGTAAACAACAACAGTAATAATAATATTATCATGAAAAGAGCAATAATGATATTGTCAAAAACGACAACAACAACACACAAAACAAGACAAGAGAAGTAGAAAAAATAGCCAACAAACCCCAAATGGGGGGAAATAGTAAAAAAAAAGCACGAAAACGTTGGGAAAACGTGGAACCTTCAACATCCCCATGCATCTCGCTCCCTGAAATCAGATGGTATTTAGATCCACTTCACCGTCCGGAACCATCTTCCCACTGCGATCTGTCAACGCAAAGATTGTAAACCCCATGATTATCTGTGTTACCGTGCTCGAACCACGTACAATCGGACAACAATAAAACCCGTTATCTGCGTCCGGCAGTACGAGAGCGCTCTCCGCTAGCTGCTCAACAAGCTCACGTGCACGTGTCAGGAGGGAAGAGAGCAACACTTGAAACTCACTAATTTACACCGCTCGTGACGAGATGAGCATGTTCTGTGCGTTGAAGTACCGCTGACGAGAGGGTTGTTCTTGAAGAAGGAGGGTTCTTCTTGAAGAAAAAGAGTTTTTAAGTTTATAAAAAGAATCTCGTATGAATCTGAAAGAGTTCTATGTGCACTTTTGACCTGATTTTCGCAGTTTTGGGCTGAGTCTAGGTTTGGGATTATTCCAGTTTGAGCTGATTCCAGGGTTTCTTTTCTTTGAGGTTTTGACGGAATTAATTTTGACTTCATTCCATGGAGGACTTTATGTTCCCGAAAAAAATGTTCTAGAAAATTAACTCTTAATACTAGAACAGAGTGTAAGATACCAAATCGTCAGGAATTGAATTTAGAATTTACAAATACAGATCAGAAAACAATGGTAAAATTCAAAGTTACACTCTTTGAGTGAAAACAGTGGTTGGTAAAGATTGCTATTTTCAGAAGCAAAAAAGAATCACACTAATCTAGTTTTCCTAACACTCACATACTCTCTACAATTTGTTTATCCTCTCATTGGTGAAGGTTTTCCAATTGTGAATAAGCACGTCTTAAATTTATGTAAGTGCACCACTTTTTTCTTCATTATTTAAAACTGTTTTTCATAGGGTACAAGAACACAATTCGTATATTTAGTTATTTTAAGACCACTGTTGCTCTCTCGTCGTCTGGCACTAGATTTAGATCTACCTCTAGATCTATCACTTTCTACGTAATCTGGCAAATCTGATACTTTATTCTTAAAATCATCCTCATATTCACACAAACACTGAAATAAATAGCTCAAGTGCCGGAGATTTTGTACCTCTTTGAGAGCTATGTTAAAGGCTGAGAACCTTGAGATGTCCTTAATTCCTTCTCAAACGATGTGACCCAACTTCGTTATCTCAAATCAATCGGAAACCCACGTTAAAATACTGTTGAAAAACGTTGTTTCGGTGTAATTTTGTGTTCCTTGTTTTGTATAGTAAAATACTCCAATCGGTGATACGTTCACGGGGCTTGCACCAGAACCGATATATAGGTAAATCGCCCGAAAAGTGTTAATGCAAAAGTAGCCTACCAGCCTATATTGAAAATTTGCCAATCTTGAGCTGCCATTATCTCGATAAAAAAACAAAATAGATAGAAACCACCCATGAAGTTTTCAAATTTACAAATGATGTCGCACAGAGAAGAACGGAAAACTCGGGAGACTACTTGATCTAGATAAATTTATTAGCTTTCCAAAAAATGGTGCTTTCGTAAGCTTTTGGGTGGGTGGATATGTTTATGTCTTAAAACCGTACTGCATCTTGCTCACCAATGGCTTCAAACTAACATGCTTGCTTGTTTAAACCGAACTGGCAGGTTTTGATATCTTTTTGCCCTCTAAAGAGGTTATAGCACATCCTCAGATCTCATGACGTCAGGGTCTGACGTAGAGCCAGCTTGTGTGAGAGAAAGATAGATAAATAGATAGATGGATGGATGAACAGATAAACACAATTGGAGAGTGAAGGGGAGAGAGAGAGAGAGAGAGAGAGAGAGAAAGAGAGAGAGAGAGAGAGAGAGAGAGAGAGAGAGAGAGAGAGAGA
>JAUKPP010258165.1:0-12090 GCA_032273245.1 Phyllaplysia taylori
GGGGGGCATAAAAAAGCCTTTTAGTGTTACATCTGAGCACTTCAGGTGACCTTAGCTCCATTAGTTATTGATTGCTTTAGCAAATGTAAGTCATACTCTCAGCTGTACTCAATGATTAGTGGCGTCGATGGTTAGGCTACCGGACTCTTGATCGGAAGGTTGCAGGTTCGAATTCCAGCTAGGGCCCGACGTTGTGTACTTGGGAAAGGCATTTTACAAGAATTTTCCTCACTTCACCCAGGTGTAAATAGGTACCCGGCTATAGACAGCGAACGATCTTGTCCGTGTGTCAGTGCTTTAGCGCCTGTAAAATGGCAGCTTGCATTTTATGCTTCCCAGGAAGTTGAGAAGGTTTATGGACTGACTTGGTCTGCTGGGGTAAAAATTGATTGTAAAGCACATTGAGCCTGCTTTCAAGCGGGGATATGCGCTATATAAATGCATTCATTATTATTATATTTTGCTGTGTGTATACATGCCTTCACTTTTTCAATATTTTTCAGCTATCGTTGTTGAACTTCCTCTGTCCGGCTGACCGCAGCAGGCCGGTGACTGTGTTAGAACTCCCTCAGTCTGCCATGGTGTGCCCCAAGAATTTCTGTAAGTGTTTGCTTTTGACATGCCCCAGGATGCACCAACCTCTACACCTGGTGTATGCTACATTCAATTAGGGATGCCCTCTTTCTGGTTAAAACCGGAAATCCGGTTTTTAGGGATTTTCTGGGGCCTCCGGTGTTGAGCTTTTACACAGAACACATCATATTGTTTTTTGTACTTTCTTACCTATTTTCATCAATTTATTGCGGGTACTAAACCCGACCGCAGAAAGTTCAGGGTTTTTTTTCTTGGCCATGGGGCATCCCTGATTCAATAGACAGGCCACACTCACAAACACACATGCAAGCACTGAGTGATAAAGCACTGAAAAAAACTCATACATTTCATGTATTGCAGTTGATGTATTGCTGACTTTATGGGAAAATTACATGGGTTTGTAAAATGCGTGTTTCTCTCTTTTCTGAGCATCAAACACGATGAAATTTTAGGAATGGTTTCTCATTGGGCACACTTATAATAGACTGTATAGCATTATTGTTCATGCTGCTCAATCGCTTCGTTGTTTTGTCAACTCCACAAGACAGAGCCTAGAATCAACCCAGAGTGGGGGTTGTTCGCAGCTCTCATGAAGAGTATACCTCTGGTGTAGCCCTGGCACAGCTTTGGCCATTCAAGCAACGCGTCCCCTTGTTGGGCTCCGTGGTGGGTGGGGAGCACTGGGGATGAGTCAACAATCACATTCTTATTGATAACCTAACCTCTATTTCAATCAAATTCTTATGGAGTCAACAATCACATTCTTATGGATAACCTAACCTCTATGTCAATCACATTCTTATTGAGTCAATAATCACATTCTTATGGATAACCTAAGCTCTATGCCAATCACATTCTTATTGAGTCAACAATCACATTCTTATTGATAACCTAACCTCTATGTCAATCACATTCTTATGGAGTCAAAAATCACATTCTTATGGATAACCTAACCTCTATTTGGTCCGACTCACTCCCTGACCTTGTCTTGAAAAAGCTGTCAACTCTGTTTTTGTGATCTCAAAGATGCTGGCTGGCATTGCAGATGAACCAGATTCACTACGTAAACTGGCTTCTGGGGATCTTTTTGTGCAATGCAAGAAAAAGACGCACATGGATAATCTTTTGAATGCACAAAATTTGCTGACATTTCTTGCTACGCTCAGCTTCACCTGAGGCTGAATCAGTCAAAAGAAGTAGACGGCAACATCATTCCCACAAGCACGATTGTCTTAACTTATGATTCATGTCGCCGTTTTCTGTCTTATTTTAACAGATTTGGTCCATTTGACACGCCAGTCAGCATGTGAGGACCCAGAGGAGGATTTCCAGGAAGTCAGAGAGCAATTGTTTTCTTCAGGTGAATTAATTTGTCATGGCTTTCTTACTATGTGATTGGTTTGGTTACCAGTTTTACGTCACTGCAACACTGTAAGGTCATTTAAGAAACGGGCTACTTCGACCTTGCCTGTCAGGGCCAACCCGGACTGAGAGGGAAAAAATCCCAGATCGTCCGCGATCGGGGATTGATCTAGGGTCTTCCCGCATGCAAGGCGAAGAGCCTAACCATTACACCACAGCGCCGGTCTTACTATGTGACCTACTCCCAATCTTTGGTCATGTTCAAATGTGCTCATTTCCTATATACAAGTCATCACTCTAGAGGTGTTAAGTACAGGCCACTTTACCAAGGCAACAGCCAGGGATTTAAGAAATTAGAGGGCAGCGTGGCGTTTCATCAGGAGAGGACGTTTCGTCACGATGCGGGTCCAGGCCTTCTGTTGGGTTCTGGTCCCTTTTCTTTTTATTTCTAAAGTTCCCACTTCAGATATTTACTGGAAAAGTCTAGAACCTGTAAAAGTTTATATTTTGGTAGACCATCTCTCCAGTTAAAAGTTCACTAATTTTGGTGATATAAAGAATAAATATAATGGTTCATGATATTAGTTGTGATAATAATAATAATATTAACAATAATAGCAATGAGGATCATTAAGAATAGCAATAATGTTGACAACAATGATAGCAATACACAAGCACTAATAGTAATATTAATTCTATTATTTGTTACTTGCAGCAATAAGTAGGGTAATGGTATTAATAGTAAAAATTACTTAGAAATCTCTGACTGTCTCTCTTCTTTGTCTATCAGTACAGACAATAGGACTATTGCTAACCATTGCCACCATATCGCTGATTGTTTAGCAAAGAAGCGAATACCCCACTTTAGTCCTTGTACTATTCGCCCTTGTGCTAAACAACCCAAGATATAATCCACATGTCATTTCGGTCTATATGAGGTGGTAGAAAAAAAAATATAACTTGACATCTTTAGGGAGCTGGGAATGATAGGACTAACACCATTTTCTTCAGTGTCAGATGAAGGAAAATACAACTTAAAAAAACAACAACAGGAAAAAACCCATACCCTCAATACAGTTGGATGTATGTTAGAATGCCACTTGTGTTTATTAAGAATCATATTCTATAAACTGCATGTTCTCTTTCAAGCTAACACAAGACTCAAGCTTAGAATAGAGGGCAACTTTTAAGACCCTATACTCTTCAAAGAAGAAAAAGGACTAAGTTAAGTCATGTAAATTTATCCGTAAAATATATCTATATTATTCATTAATTTAAAGGGAGTCAGATTTCGGTTTGGTTTTATGTCCCTATTCATACTGTAAGGACATCTTAGAGACAGGCTATTTTGATCCTTCTTGCCAGGGTCAACCTGGGTTGAGAGGGATATAAAATCCCAGCAGACAGGTAGAGATGCTTTTTCCATACGGGGATTGAACTCCTGTCCTCTGTGTGATATAGACAAAGGGTCTAAACTTTATAACACATTCGCTAGTGGGAATTGCAGGAAGTTTTATTGGTTTGGTTTAGTTACCAGTTTTACGTCCCCTGCAACGCTTTAAGGTCATTTAAGAGACGGCCTACTTGTCAGGGCCAACCCAGGCTGAGAGGGAAAAAATCCCAGCAGAAAAAAACCCCAAGATCGTCCGCGCTTGGGATCGAACCGGGGTCTTCTGCATGCCAGACAAAGAGCCTAACCATTACACCACAGCGCTAGTGGAAGTTTTATATTTGGTGTTTAGTTAAATAGTTCATTCAGGAAACAATAGCTGAGAGAATTTTATTTTTAAGCAATAAAATACAAAAGTGTTTTAATGTTCTTGTTTTTTTGTTTTTTTTATAATTTTTTATAATTTTTTTTTTTTTTTACATAAAATGGCACATATATAAGTTGTTTTATAATTTTTGCAGCCGCCAGTGGAGAAGATTCTGAGAATTCTGACCAACCAACTGTGCTGTGGTCTATGCACTTCCACCTGGCTGACCGCTCCCAGCCAGTGCTGGCTGACGGTACTGCTACGAATGTGCTGGTCACTTCTGGTGGGGGAGACGATGCGGCTGATTTGGACAGCTGTGTACTGGAGGTGGGTATGGAGAGAAGGCGTAACGAGAGAGGCAACTTACCTCCCTTTATGACGCAACTCCTAGTGTGTTTCTTCAAACGTGGCGCCTATCCGATAAGGGCCCGTGGTGTTCGGCTCCACCCTGCTATGGTCCAAGCCAAAATGGCAAAAAAAAAAGCTGGCTTCTCTATAAATAAATATGTCTTAATAACTACCAGATGAAAAGAACAAGACACACACTTATTATAGAGTGCACAAGCAAACAAAAAATCTCATCAAAACTATTATTAACCTAAAACCTAAAAATTAGGGATAAATATTGATTCATATCAACCATGTCATGATTCTAGTTTTTTACTCTCTTGTTATGACGTAGTAACGCACTAGAGGAGCTTTTTTGCTACTCTTTTGCGTATACATTTTTCTTTCTCTTTCCGCTTACTAATCCAGACGGAGCTTGCATCTCTTTATGAAATTATAAGCTCTTTGGTGGGTAGTTAGTTTAAAGTTAGTTGTTTATAGAGGCGCCAGCACCTTTGGCTGTTTTAGCTGGAAATTCATGACCTCGTGGGTGATTGGGCTCATTGTCTACATTTGAAAATGAAGCCAAGAAAGTAGAAACACTAAGGCAGTGGTTCTTAACCTGAATTGATCAAATTGAAGGGTTTAAATGAGTCAGCCTCAGAAGTTTTTTGAGATCAAGACACACCTACAAAGCACATCTTGGGCAGCATACATGTATACTTAGTTGTAAAACTTCTGTCACACTTAACTCACTCATTGTTGGCCATTTGTAAACAAGCGCATCTCTGTGTGCCGGCCATTTGTATAGAATTTTCTAACCACCACTGTTGCTCAAGTGCTAATCCTAGAGACTTGAAATTTTGGATTCAGTAGAAGCATATAACAAACAAAGACACTGCCTAATATTATAGATGTAAGTCAATTAATCCATGCATAAACAATTCTTGAAAATTTGCCCAAAATTGGAAAATGAACTCATTTTTCACTGAGCTTGAAAAAAATAAAAGCACAGCATTTTAGTTTTATTTAGCTAATGTGACTGTGACTAGTGTGAGGAAGTGTCTATCCAATTTAAAGGTAAAAATACTTGTCTTGGGCTACAAGCAGATTTTTTTTTGAAAATACAAATTATTTTCTTTTAAAGATTTCATTACAGTGTTGCAAGGGACACTCACAAACACAAAATCTAAGTCAAGGTTGATATTGAAAAATGGAAAAGTTTCTAGATGTTCTGTTGTTTCGGACAGCCTGTAGTGCCTGACTGTTTGAGATCGATTAGAATGACTTTCGTACTTTTTTTTTATTTTTATAAAGCCCAATCCAACTGTCTAATAATATACACTTATTTCACGCAGTTTTTTATTTACTAGACGGATGTGGACGATTGTTTCACTTTGACCAGTAATAGTTACCTCGATTGCTATCTTTGTTTGTTTCCCCCTATTCTTGTCTTAGACACATCCAACTTAATGCTCACACACCAAAGTGTCTCACAATAGCAAAAAGTTCATTCCCAGCGCTTTTTGCCCATTCACCGTTTAGCATTCTGCATTGTGTTAATTTGGCCATTTTATTTTTAAGAAAAGTACACAAATAATCCAAATGTTAAAACCACTGGCACTGCATGGTTTAAAGCAAATTAAAATATTTGTGTGAGTTGTTTTCAACTTACAACAGGGAAAGCAACAACAACACTGCCGTGATCTAACAAAACATATTGTCTTTGAAAACAGCGTTCCGAGAAAATCGCAATCTAGTGTTTTGAGCTATAAAAGGAAGACAAGATCTTGTATTGAGGCAAATCCTAGGTGAAAGGTATCCAAATGATATTTATTGTCTGCACACAAAATTTTGTGTTAAAACTCAGTTTTAAATGGCTTATAGAACGAAAAATGTGTTCTGTCGGATCATAATAAAGAAAATGTGTTGCGTTGTAGTACATTGTTTCAGTCATGATCTGACAGAACGCATTCTTGTTTGCCCGAGAGCTGAGAAAAATGTGGTCTGTCAGATCTCAACTGAAATATGTGTTTTGTCAGATCACATTGAAAACAAATGTGTTTTGTAAATATGATTTTCTCAATACTTCAAATTCTATTGTGAGTTTCGAAGAAATATTTTATAACAAGATGAGCAATGGTCATCTTATTCGAAATGTTTTAGAAAAATACTTTCGCGCCAAAATAAGAAAATGTGTTTTGTCCGATCACGGCAGAACACTGATCCTAAGAGTTACTTTCAGTTTGTGTTTTTCTTAATTATTTAAGCAGAGAGTCCACACAAGTCATATTTGCACATTTGCATTGTCTTTTATGTCTCTTTGATAAACATTATCATAGGATTTAGGTTTGACAAAACTTTTGCAACTCAGATTATTTTATATTTCCGATTACTGTAGGTTCCGTGAATGCACATATGAGACTTGAAGAGTTCAGCAGTGGGTCTAGAAAAGATAGGAACTACTACTCTAGAGTTAAACACATTATTAAATAACCATAAATACAGAAGAAGAGAATAAAGAATTTAAATAAGAGTCTGAAACCTTAATGAAAACTGAAGCATCTAAAATAATGTAGGCTACCCCATGGATAGAAAGAGCTATTCAATGTGTATTTGTTTCACTTTCAGACAGTGCAACTTAAAATTAAATATAAAAGTGACAGCTGATGATAAAATTTTAAGGATAGCAATGTTGTCACCTTATGATTCTGAAGCTTTCTAGAAAATTTCAGCCAGATAGCACCACTGCAAATACTTACTTTAGATGACACATGGGATTTTCATCTCATGGACCGTTTTGCTTGGAACTGCCCCAGAGTTTCACTAAATGGAGCTCACCCTTCCTTTTGAAATCCAAGGCAGGAAACTTGTGAGCTCTCCAACTTGCACTTTTGGAGACTTGCTTAACACTTGGAAAACAGCACCTCTCAAAAGTAGATGTAGATAAGGAGATGAGTGGCTCTCCAACGGAGATGGTGTTGTGAGGGATCCAATCGGATTCAAACAGGGTGGTGATACTAGGGGTATAGAAACATGTAGAGAAAATATCATGCACCATAACCTCAACAAACCGTATATCATACTTTTAATGAAGAATGTAAAAATGACAGATGTGGGGGTGGGCAAATTATCGACAGGACCCCTGTCTTCCTCAGGCCCATGAAAATGTCAACGTAGAAAACAGAAAGATGACACACTGCATAGAGACAGTAGTAAAAAAGTCAAAAGTAGTAGCATTATAGTAATGGATGTGAAATCAATACCAAAATAACTAGTTTTACTTTACTTTCATTTCTGTAACCCAGGCTCAGACCATCTTTAAGACAGTGTGTCCCGATGAGGAGTTTCTCCCTACACCACCTGACCCAGAGGACATCATCCACGTGGACGACGCTGAAGCAGCTGTTGCATCAGGGCCCTCTGAGTTTCAGGTTGATGAGGACTCGGCCACCGACAAGCCCTCCTCTAACACAGAAGTGGTACAAGAGACGGATGATTTGCAGAAGCAGGTTGGAGAAGAGACAGAAACGTCGAAAAGTCAGGCAAATCAGGTTGGAGAAGTGACAGAAACGTCGAAAAGTCAGGCAAATCAGGTTGGAGAAGTGACAGAAACGTCGAAAAGTCAGGCAAATCAGGTTGGATAAGATACAGAAGCATCGCAAAGTCAGGCAAATGCGGAGGACGAGAAAATTGAAGCACCATCTACTGTTGATCGCACGGAATGAAAAGGCTGTTCTTTCATGGATATTTATGTGTGTCTGATAAAGTTAGAGATATAAATGTAGTGGGAATGAGATGAGGGTAGAGGGAGATGGTAAAATCTCTATAAAGTGCTGTAGGAAAGTATGAGAGGATGTTGCGGATGAGTGTTTAGGAATGTGAGTCAAAGGATAGAAAGAGGGAAGGAAAAGAAAAGGTCTTGTCATGAAACAGTTAAAGAAGGAAAGAATTGGGGACTTTGGAATGAGAGAGGAAAAAACTAGAAAGAGGGAGAGAGTATGATCTATGAATATTCTTGACGCGATAAAGTAAGTAATGTTTGGTTTTTATTTTATCCCCGAGAAGGATTCATACTGTTTGAAATGCCTTCTTGAGTGAACACGCCTTGCAGATGATGTAAACTTATTTTTTTCTTTGTGTGCATGCGTGCGTAGGATAAGGTATGGATCATGAAATGCTTACACAAAGTCAGGGTGGATGGTGTGCTCTGCGTTTCTCTCTCTCTCTCTCTCTCTCTCTCTCTCTCTCTCTTTCTTTCTATTTCTGTCTTTCAATTTGAACTCAGTTAATTTTAGGTGCTTGCTTCATCCCAAGCACCTCGAATTAACCCCAGATTCCACTGTATGTATTTTGTGCACATCATGCTGGCTTACCTATGCTGTTCACGCCTGCAAGTCTTACCAAATGTGCTTCCCTGTTTGTGAGTATGTGTGTGTGTATGTGTATGTGTGTTTGTGTGAGAGAGAGAGAGAGAGAGCACCTTTTCGTGTGTTTGAATGAGAGTTATGTGTCTTATAGTGTGCATATGAGTGAATAATTTCTATGAGAACAATCGGTGATCCTGTTACTGATGTGATGGGGGTTCAGCCATTTCTATTTGACGTTATTTACGAAGAAATCAAAGATAATTCAATTTGAATGGTCTGAGTTAAAAGATACATGTGCAAGTTCCTGTGAGCTGAATTTCATAAAATCAGGGGAAAATTATTCAAAATAATGAACAAATTGTATTACTTTTTGACTCCCCCTTATTTTATTGAAAGCCTTTGTGTACAATTATAATATTAACTTATGGGGCCTAGCTGGTAGGATTCCAGCCCATTAAGTCGTCACATGTTTTTGTTAAATATCAATATTGAGAGTTTGACAATTTTTAACAAAATCTGGAAATGATGAAGTACATGCACCAAAAATGGCACAGTCAAACCTGCACATACAGTGGAACTTCCCTACAGCGACCTCTCTGAACAGCAACATTCTCTGGATCAGGACATCGGCCTCTGGTCCCGATTTTTTTTACTATATAACATCAGTAATAAAAGCGTCTAAATAGCGACATACATTCTAGTAAAACCTCTGCATAACGACAACGAGATTGCAACTGTTGACGTTTACTCCTTTGTGTTGGTAATTCAACTGCACTCGTGCTGGTCCCAAGCCTGGATAAACTACAGAGGGAAAAGGCATAATAGCAAGACAATTACCATCATAATCATCACAATAATGCAATAAGCACCAGGAAAACACATTTTAACGTATCCGTGACTCGCGAGAGACAACCAGCACAAAACATTGTTTCATTGACGGATTTACCACACCCCAATGTCCGCCATCTTGGAAACTTCTTAGTTACGACATTTCTGAATAACGACATAATTTTACGGTCCCGAGCGATGTCGTTATTGGGAAGTTCCACTGTATTTTGCTTTCATCTTACTTCCCTCTCGCTGACCTCTCAGCACCTGTTGCTGCAAAATATAGGAGGGTTGAAAATGAAGGTACGGCTGGTGGGCGCTTTAGCAATGATTCAGATTAAGGACCCCGAATCAAAGGTGGGACTTTCAGTGGTCATCTCTATTTTCAAGGTAGTCTGACCCTGATTAATAACATTGACTCATTACTTGCATGTAGGAGGTCAGTTTGAGGTCACTTTGACATCTTACTACATGTATAAGAGAATTCTGCAGTTCTAGTTCTAGTGCTCAGTATTTTAAAACGTTTTAAAAGGTTTGTGATTCAGTAATGTGGTAGTTTAAATCCACAGAGCATTTTACATCCTCTTTGGTTTGTGTGTGTGTGTATGTGTGCGTGCGCGCGTGTGTGTGTGTGTTTGTGTGTGTGAGTGAGAGAGAGAAGGAGATCCTATTTATTCACCTGCATGAGAGTGGTGTGTGTTATAGTGAGTGTATGAGTGAGTGATTTCTATAAGAACGATTTTGCATTATGTATGACTGTATTATCGATGTAAAGCGCCTAGAGCCCAACACGGGGATTGGGCGCTATATAAATCTACTCATTATTATTATTATTATTATAATTATAATAACATGTGTAACATGTTTTTTTCTGAACTTATTTTTCTTAATGTAGATTCAGGTTTAGATATTTTATCATAAATATGTGGACAAACAGTGAGCAATGGCTTTCCCATCTATTATGGTTGAAAGACTAAAAAAGAATTTCAACTATTTTGGAAAGGAAATATTTTTACCTACAAATCAAGAAGCATAGTAAGACTTGTGCTGTGTTTTGGTAAAAGGTGTTTGTAAAATTAGTGGTAGGATTTTTTACCCTAAGGTAGGATTTTTTAAAGTGTTGTTTCAGGGGAGGCCTTGTTGATCCTAATGATTTTCACCTGGCGTATCAGTTGGTATTAGCAGTTTCTTTTTAATACTGATAAAAAACAACAACAAACATATATACAATGAATGTCAAGCTGTGTACTAACTTTTTTTCACATAAATCTTAATATGTTTATTGAGGAAAATTTAGAATGCACAGTAAGAGGGGCATCTGAATGTGTTGATTGACTTTGTTATAAGTACCCGTCTTGCATGGTTTTCCGTGAGAACACTTGATATAAATCTTATCATAGATAGGCTCCTCAGATATAACGAACACGTCGGGACCAGCCTAATGTCTCCAAGATGTCAATGGGTACCCTGCTTAGGACAGCGGAGATCTTGTCAGTGTGTTAAATTTCAGTGCATGTAAATATAAAAATAATCCCTGTCAATGACCACATTCCTCATTGTTATTTGAGCTGGCTAAGGGCGATAATGGTTATAATATTTATTTTGTATTAGATTGTTCTGCTTTAAGTGTACATGTAATTTGTTATGATTGCAATATTGAATTTTACTACTATACTATTCTTGGGTGCTGCTCCGTGGCGACCAGCAATAATGTGTGTGTATGCATAATGTGTATGAATGATGTTATCTGTCTTCATATTTGTAACTACGTATTATTGCCTGAATGTCTTTGTATACTTCCATCATTGTAAAACGAATTTCCCAATGGGGATGAATAAAATTGACTTTATAACTTTTACCTTATAAGGTCTCGTTGTATCCAAAATAGGAGACCGGATGTACCTTGGGTGCTGTTATTGGGAGCCCTAATTGGGCTTCTCGTTTTCGTCAAATAGAAAAGATTTCGTTTAGGTTTGCTTTTGATGCCGTAGCAAAACGTCATAACGTAATTTGACCCAAACCAAAGTCCCCACACAAACTACGCTGTTACAGGCTAGCCTGTATAACATAGTTTTATTTAACTTAAGATGCTGGATAGCCCAGTTAATCAGCACCACATGCACAAAGGCAAGGTTGGTGGCGGGAGGGTTTCGCGTTGGTTGCGCTAATAAGATTACTGTCTCTCAGTACAGACTCTTACTCTTACGGCACATGGCTTGTAGGGAACAAAGAATGTGTAGGCGTATCACAATCCCCCATGTTCACAGTTCATATGATGTAGTTACTCTAAACTACCTCAAGCAAATGTACTGTGGTGAGTGAATAAATGCTATGGCTTCTTTACGTGGGTCTGTGTTTGCCATGTAAAATACTAGTAAATGGTTTGGGGCTCGGATCTCGTTACATCCAAGATATTGTAACAAAGGAAAAAAACCAGGGGATTTTAAATTCTCTCATTATAATGGGACCTCTTTATATCCGTGCTCGTTGCATCCGCGTTCCTCTTAATTTATGAATTATTGATTTCTCCTTGTGCAATGCTTCTTAATATAAGTAATGAATAAATGCCTCAAACATTATTATTGTATTTCTTCATCTTTCTTGTATGTTTTACTCTGGCATGACTTTTAAGAGGACAATTTTCATATGATGGCATGTGGAGCCATGAAATAAAACTGAATAACTCAGATTGTACTTCGTCGTGGTTCAAAATACCTAAACTTAACATAACCTACCTAAAAATCAAAGCAATATCTCAGGGTGGAAAAGATATATCCGACGTTGTGTCCTTGGGAAAGGCATTTTACACGAATTTTCCTCACTTTACCCAGGTGTGAATGGGTACCCGGCTA
>JAUKPP010258176.1:1419-22204 GCA_032273245.1 Phyllaplysia taylori
CCCCCCCCCCCCCCCCCCCACTTTCGAGTCTAGTGTACCGGTATTTGGATTTTACTAATCGAAGCACTCATATCCGGATTGTTTTGTATTATACGACTCGATCAGCTCTCGTTCCAGAAGATCTTGCGACGACGTCCTGAAGTGAACCCAGTCAAAGAACGGAGCCAAGAGGAAAAGAGGAGTGGCCAAGCCCCAGCCTGCATGCCGGTCGTAACGAAAGCGATTGTAAAGTGCGCGTATGGACTGCTACAATCAGAGGAAGCCGTTCGCTTCGGTGGCCGAACTTCCCTTTTTTTTTTTGTTCTTAAGGATGTTTCGTAACTTTTCATTGAAAGGTTAAGTTAAAGCGGCTTCCGGCGCTTTAAGAAATAAATACAATGTAACTTTCAATTCCTATCTAACTTTTCATTGGTCATTGGGTTTATTTTGTTTTTGTTGTTGTTGTTGTTGTTTTTTGGGGTGGGGGTGTTTTGCTGTTGTTGCATTGTTTGTTCGTTTGTTGTTTTTTTGGGGTGTTGTTTTGGATTTAGCTGTTGTTTTTACTGCGTGTTCGTCTTGCACGTTACAGATCCCTTGATGTTTGAAAATCGAAAAGAGTAGGCCTATCATGCCGCCGCACGGGCAAAACTTCAAAATTAATCCCTACCCAAAAATACTTTGGAATGGTTCTGGGCGCTGAAATGAACTTAGGCTATAGAGTCGATGGAGCCCTAAAATCTTAACCAAGCAAACACATTCCCCATATGGGGGCGAGAATTTGCTGTTTCTTTCTACTGGGATCCGTCCCTCCCCGCCCGGGCTGGTCCTGGTAGGGAGGATCAGAGAATCAATCATCGGGCAGGTCGAAGGGCGTTCTTTAAAAGCACAGCCTATTTTCATAAGATTTTCTTATTAATGCCAGATGGACAGTTACTGGACAGAAACCCGTGTGGGAGGTCAGGTCACATTGGTAGCGTGGATTAGCTTGAGTAAACTCACCTTTCTGAACTGAGGTAAAAACATACCGACATGTGCAGGCTACATTGGTTTGCTCCCCCTCTTGAGGGGAGGGGGGTGGGGGCTGGGCCTTTTCGGTCCAAATATAGGCTATTCTATTTAATATTTTATAATGCATGTTCATATCTATCATTATTAATGATGGTCCGTTTTCGGAAGTTAGTTGTTGATAGAGGCATCGACTTTTTTGGCTGTTTTATCCTTTGTGACATGGGGCGAAGAGAGCTCCCTAAGTAGGAGCAAGCAAAAATAAAATTTGGTGGGGAAAAAAAACCATTTATGAACAAAACAACGGAAATTAGCTAACTTATAATTTATAGAGAAAATTGAATATTTTTTCCAGGCAGCCTAAAAGATGGAGCAAGCATTACTTTTTTGCTTGTACATGTATAAACGCTACGCCCGTGGTGTTGCGACAAAATGTGTACGGCGAGTAGGCCTACCCTAGCTCAGGTTTTTAGTAGGCCTAATAGTGTCCATACAAAAGACTCCTTTCATAGATTGATAAGATGAATCTTATCTTCCCAGATTTTTCAACGTTATCTGTGGGAACGAGATGCTGCATCCTGGCCTGGTGTGGTTTGGTTACCAGTTTTACGTCCCCTGCAACACTATAAGGTCATTTAAGAGACGGGCTACTTCGACCCTGCCTGTCAGGGCCAACCCGGGCTGAAAGGGAAAAAATCGCAGCTGAAAAAAACCCAGATCCAGGATCGATCCAGGGTCTTCCCGCATGCAAGGTGAAGAGCCTAACCATTACACCACAGCGCTACCGACAGCGAGAAAAGTTGAAGAATACATGTACATAGAAAAAAATAACATGTTGGCGAGGCCCTACAATGGAATCTATTTGGGGCGAAAACTGCATGTTGGCACTGTCTAGGAGGACCGAACCCGGCAGGAGAGCCAAACGCTGTGTCCTGTGTGTAGACCTATCTCAGAGTCCACGAAGACCAAAGGAAGACAGCCCCCCCCCCCCCCCTCCCTCCCTCCTTTCCCCTTTACACCCAAATCTACGAACAAAACATGAGGAATCGCTCTTTTCTCAGTTTTTTTTGTTTGTTTGTTGGGTTTATATCGCCCCATGCAACACTGTACGGTCATTTACGAGGCGGGACCTCCGAATTTTACGTCCGCCCATCTCCGATAGGACGAGCTTCAGAGCCATGTAAGTTTCGAAAAACTCCCGGTAAACCTCCCAGGATTCGGACCCGCGACCTTCTCGATCAGGGACAGTTATTCACCATAAAGATTAATATTAATAAGGCCAGACCTTTTGTTAACAACAATAAACAATCAAACAATTTACAGAATAAAAATCGTGAAGACCCATCTCTTGATTTCCAATGCTTAAGGCAATTTTATTATCTTTATTATATTACTACAATGCATTCAATGATTCAGACAATCAGAGAAGAAACAAAAGTCAATGTCAAACAGTGTCCATGTGCTCTGTACTTTACACCCATCCATTTGACTGACAAAACCCACAATCCCAATGACATTCTTCTTTCTACCATCCATATATCACATGAATACAAAGAAAACATTTAAGTACAAAATACATACACGTATAACCCAACAACAAAAGAGCATAAGCCTGGTAATTTATTGTTGGCCATCTGGTTTTGCAATAGAAATTTTATACATGATCACATTCACAAACTATGAAACGGAGAACATTCTCATTCTGAACCACAAGAAAATCAACTCACCAAAGTGCACTCGAACCTTCAATGAAATCCTCCTCCAAAATATTATTACAGGGTACATTGTTATTATCAATCGAGTATGGGATACATTACATCCCTCAAACAAGAGCAAGCAAGACAAATTAATCAATTTACAGTATCTGTACAGGAAAATGCATACTGTGTGTGTGCACCGGGTGAAAACAACTACCAACATCTCACAAAACAGTCACTCTGCAAATCAAACACTACATATGATACAGTCCAGCACATGATACACACCTGACTATCTCACAAAACAGTCAATCTACAACACAAACTGAAACACTACATACAGTCCAACGCGCACATCTTTTACTAAACAGCAAATAACATGCTCAAGAAGCAGCTTTTTATCAACAATATAGTAGAACCTGCATAAGTCGACATTGCTGGGACTATTGAAATTATGTCGAGTAAAGAGAAAGTCAACTTAAGGGATGTTGATAATAATACTAACGATGTAGATCATTTCTATAGCGCCCAATCCCGTGAGTACACACCTCTAGTACTCTTGGCGCTTTGATGTAGTAAATAAAGAAAAATTGGGAATTCCAAATCGTTTCGATATAAGCTGAATGTTGAGCTAAGAGATGTCGAGATATGCAGGTTCTACTGTACATGTATAGTGGTGTACCATCATTATCTGCCATGCCTTTCAAGTTTCAGTTGAAAACAGTCAGACAGGGATCAAAGAGCCAAGACTGCTGAGGGGAAAAAAATATTCTAAATATTTGCCCACAATGCCTTCCTATCATCTGATCTGACCATTCATCGTGTAAGAATGAAAGAAAGCAGCATCTGAGCTTTAACAAAGTACAGATTCGTTCCCATTACCTAAGACTATCGTAACTGATTGTTGCTACTTTTTCACTTATGATAATCTTAGGCAACGGTGACGAATGTTCAAATCAGGAGGGAAAAAAGCAAGATACAAAAGCTCTCACCATAGTTTAAGGGGGCTATAGAAATTTCAAACCTGTCAATAACTTGAATACAAATACAAGAAACAAATACAAGAAACCTATAGGTAGTGAAACATTTGGGTGCAGAATCAATGTGAAAGCAAGTAGCAAATGTGCTACATGTGTACCCTACAATAAAAAGAAGGCGACCTCCCTATAAAACAAGTTCGCTGTGTAATAATAAGCAACACATATTGGAGAAATTGTGGTGATTCCCTGACCAGTACCACAATAATGATAAAGTATAAAGACCACGTTGTTCACTTTGCACAGAAACATGCGGAAAAGGCAGCAAATTGATTCCCACCATAATGAAAATTTATGTGAATCACTACCGGATATAAGAAAAAAAAACCCAATAAAATATATTCAATTCAACAAAAATGTTCAGATCATAATTAGTGTGGGGGTGACAAAAAAATCAAAATGAATCAATCTATGGGTCTTCCCATTGAGCTACCACTGCCATACTAATTCTGAATCCTGTGTAGTATGATGGGGTAGAAATGACCACCTAAAAAGGCTTGAATGATGACTTATGACTTTTACAAGAAAAACTAAGCAAATTATAAAGACCAGATACAAACTATTCACATACGGCAGAGGCCTCCTACAGTAACTGAGCATTCTAGACAGAGCATTCATATTTACTCTCCCAATGGCTGAGTCAGCCAGATGTATGGTTTGGTTACCACTTTTACGTCCCCTGCAACACTGCAAGGTCATTAAAAGAGACAGACTACTTCCACCCTGCCAGTCAGGGCCAACCCGGGCTGAGACTGAGAGGGTAAAAATCCAAGCAGAAAAAAACGAGATCGTCCGCGCTTGGGATCGAACCAGGGTCTTCCCCATGGCAGGCCAAGAGCCTAACCATTACACCACAGTGTCGGTGCCAGATGTATGCATTCCCCTTTTAAAAGGAAGTGTCACTTCCATTATACATGGTAGGCTACATGTAATGTAATTAAAAATGAATGACCCGATCATATGATGCAATATTTTGAAAGGGAAAATGAATAGAAGACTCAATCTAATTTTATAAGTCACAAGTATTGGAGATACAACCAAGTTTTATTTTCTGTCTTACAAGTGTTCAAAGTGGCCACCACTAGCAGCATGAAATTCAATGTGGAGAATTCATCCCAGATGCTGTTATATATAGCAGGGATGAATTCTTTCAATTTGACATTGCCCGTGCTGTTCCTGATGGCCACAATGAACAGTTGTTAGACAGAAAATAAAACATGAAGGTGAGTACAATACTTGTGACATATCTTGAGCTTGTCATTAATTGTTTTCATTGATTGTCCTTATCAAAATATTGCACCATATAATAAGGTCATTCATTCTGAACCACCCTGTACTACACAGTAGAAACCGAAACCCAACAAGGATTGACGAGACCTCGACGAGTGGTTTAAAGTGGACTCCCACTAATCTTTAGTTGATTCTAGCGCAAGTTGAATACTTTCATTTCTCTGAAAGTCCCAGTCTCTCATTAAATCGAGAGATTGAGCTTGGGATGGCTATACTTTTTTTACTCTCCAACAACGAATACTACTTCATGGTAGACTGACTGACAGTATTCTCTATCCCCATAGGACTCAGTATCTGCACGAATCTATTCAAATAATATTAAATACTTCTTCTTCTCATTCATCTAAATAGACAATCCCGTCTCTATAGTGAAGGCTGCTGTTCGCCGCAGGTCCTCGAGGTTCCCATAGACCTTCGGGGCATCTTGCCTAGGGGTAGGCCAGAACTTTCTTCAAGTTGCTTTCTTATATATTAAATACTAATACTAAATAAAAATTATTACAAAGATATGCAAAAAGGTCAAAACTAAAAATAATTTGGAAATAATTTTAAAAACCCACAACCCCACCCCAACAGTTAGCTTTCAATTGTACAGACAACATGCAATTTCTGTTCATTAGATGGCAAAGTATGAAAGACTCATGAAATGAAAGCTAAGATGAAGATGACTCAAATTCAAACAGTGATCAGGACTCTGAGGACTGATGCATACTCTGACTCATGGCATGAATCAATCAATCACAATAAACAAATCAACATGCAAACACAAACCCACACATTTTCTTAAATCTTTTAAAACAAAAATAAAGAGTTCATTTGGAATACATTAAACCATAACAATGAGCAACACTAAGGAGCTTGTCAACTCTTCAGGAACTGAATTAGACATAAATAAGACTGTCTACGTTTTAAACTTGTCTGGATTTTGTCCTTTGTCATCACTAAAACACTATAGAAAGATTTTCTAGATCAAGGGGAAAAAAATCCAAAAGGAACAGGGTAGATTACGAGAAACTTCAGTACTGTGATCAGAGTTGCTGCTAATAAAAATGCGAAAAGAATTTGGAAGTGCATGCGCATGTACCGAAACGGAAATGTTCACTTATGGCAGACAGTAGACAGTGGGACAATTTTCTAAAGTCGGGCTCAGGAGTTTAACTGAAAATCTTCATCTTTGCTCCAAATATCTACTTGTTATTTACACCCTCTTTATCCCTTGGACAAAAAAAAAGAGGGTAAAAAACAAAAACAGCCTGCAAAATACACAAAACAATTCTGATGCACCCCAAAAGCAATCACATACTGACAGTAGAAAGACAATTCAAATTCCAGACCGTTGGCAAATATCAAGTAGAAGTAGATCATTACTGAACTTTTTTGTAGGAAAAAAAAGAAGAAATATGAACCAGGAATAAAAATGGCCTAAAAGCTATGCGACTCTCTATAAGATCAGGCACTTGTCAAAACTAGGGAGAGTAACTAGCATTTCTGCAAGTGTTTGGCAATTTCTAATATGAATGCTTTATAAGCCCCCGCACCGTATTAAGCTAAACATATTTAATAGTGAATTATACTCAAGATCATATTCATAAATAAATATCAGCACAATTTTGAGATATTAAATCTCACAAAATATTATCTCTGATTCTCTGACTAATATTCCTTCTGACAATGGGCCACTCCAATTTGGTAAAAATCTAAATGTATATCCTCACAGTTTGTATTTACGCTAAATCAATAATTTCATCACTGAGAGAAAGAGAAATGTAGAGGGCTGAATATTAATACGAATATGATACCACGTGTTCAAAAATTGACAAGCACCTGGTTCATGGTGTCCAAGAATTGACAAGCACCTGATTCATGATGTCAGAATACGTAAACATGAACATTTCTGTGGACAACAGACAATCTTAGTCAGAACAGGTGACTACACAGCTTTACATTGCAAAAGTTTTCACATCAGATCAACGTTGTGCAAAATTACAAAAATATCTGTACTCATTCTCTTTTCCCTACTAGCTCTATACACTTAAACTCTGTCTGTCAGTCCTTTTTTGTGTACTCTTGCAGCATGATGAGGGGACTACTAATATAAAAATTCTCCCAAGATCCAGCAATCAATCATGAAAGAATGGTACAACGGTATTGGTGGTACGTAGAGCAGACAAACGCACCATTCATTTCACACACATGGTCCCCGAAAAACACAAAGCTTGCTTTGGAAATGGCTCTTATATTTCCCATGAAATGAAAGCTCAGATCAAAAGGTAGTAAACACTTCGAGAGTCACTTTCAGAAGTTTGGACACCCAGGCAGGAAGAAAGATGGCCGAGCTATTCTAAGTCTCTAACTTCAAGAAAAATCTTCCTTTGACACAGAGGTGTTCAAGAATACAGTTGAGTTAACAAATCTGTATTAGTAGGCACCCTGAGGAGATATTTGAGCAAAATCTTAGACTATCTGGTATTTTGTAACAAAAAATTGTCACAATCAATAATAATCACACATAGAACAAAAGACATAATAATTTCTTTGACACCTTGCACTGCCTTAAGGTGTCTTGTCTTGCTGCACAGTATAGTCCAAATACAACTAGGTAGGGCTCAAAAAGATTGTACAAATCATCGAAGTAAAAAATTTCTTCAATGTCATTCACTATTGTCGTATGTGTCAAAATATGAGTTTTCCAGAGGAAACTTTTTATCATCTATTTTAGCTTTTATTCATTGACATGTACCAATCATCGAAGTAAAAAATTTCTTCAATGTCATTCACTATTGTCATATATGTGTCTAAATATGAGTTTTCCAGAGGAAAAGTTTTATCATCTATCTTAACTTTTATTCATTGACATCCTAACCAAATGTGAATTCCCCTGCATCCATGCGTGTTTTATGAAGAGTTGAGACCAGGACCAGTCAATGTGCCTCATCTGACTCTATGACTCGATTTTCATTTTTATCGAGTTTGGTCCCGCGACAACTTTAACAAAACAAGACCAGACCTGAAATTTTTCCGAAGCGCGTGTGCCTGTCGCAGCACTTATCATAATCGCACACAATGACAGTGCTATCATAAAGACAAAAAGAAACAAAAGCAAAATCACATGTGTTGTTGAGTTTACAGGCTTAAGGGATGTGCAGGGGCTTCCACGGTTGATTTAAATTTCTAATGTTATTGTCGGCTTTCAAAAATTTTCGATCCGAAATTTGGGCCGTGACGATATTGCCGGAAATCCGACAATTGTCGGAAGACTTACAGGTCTGAACAACACAAGAATTGTGCTTTATGGAATTTACGGGAAGAAACATTCAACTCAGCTTTAGTGTTCTACATGTTCCTATTACACAAATTCTTGAATCAACTACATGAATAAAGGTGCCAACAACAGCCTCAGAGAAAAAAAGTCCTGTACACCAGTTACTCGGCCCAGGACATAATGAGCCGTTGAATCACTTTAAAATGGCTATTAAGAGATTTTTTCAGAAAATCCAGAACTCAGGTGAAGATGTATGTGGAAAGTTCGAACCTCAGACCAAGACCCCATTGTTCGGTTGTGTCTGGACTCTACTGTGTGTGACCAGCTGAACAGCACTAGCAGACCATCATATCTTCACATTTTGATCCAATAACAATGTCTGTAACGTAATGATTACTTGAATGTCATAGCACAGGTCAGACAAAGCAAGAACTTTAAAGAGGTTTCATTTGCTATGAGCAAGTATAGTTTTTGCTGTGCATATAATGAAAATTTGAGGATTCAACCAAGCGACCAGGATTTTCACATCAAAGTCCCTTACGGATAAACGAGCTTGGCCGAAACTGAATCAGCCTTGACCTGCCTCATATTGGGGGTATTTAGACTCGCCCAACAATGGTCACTCTGGTTTTCAAAAAGTGATAATACAAGAATAACAGGTAATGAAATGACATTTCTGACACCAATCTTGCAACGATAAACATAATCAATATTTGTGTGGAATTTCCAAAAAGGGTCCAGAAATCAATTTCTGAGCATTTCCATTTTTTCATATGTACCGAATATAGTAATAATACTACAGAAGAAACTTTCCTGAATGCAATATCAAATTTCTTACTTTATGATTTCTCAAGATATGGAATTCATAAGCAGCAATGGTATTTAAATTATTTTCTTTTAAAAATGGGTGAAAAGCTAGGAGAACAACTTTTGAAAAAGCTCTCTGTCGATATCAGTTAAGTCATTGGCTTTTAAAGCTGGTACGGTAATACATAATATGATTGGAAAATATTCTCACTTTTTTTCATTCCATAGAAGAGATCAAAAAGAGTTTACCAGCAATATGTACTGTATGATAGGGAAAAGAACTATCAATAATAGAAAAGCCTGCTAAAAAGTGAAAGTTCATAAAGATAAATTCAGTGTTCTTTCAACCATAATATAGGAAGATGTAAGCTCTCAGAGACTCCACCACCCTCCAAACATAAATTTTAATTGCTTTAGATTTCAGAATTTTAAAGTCTTTTTAAAGATGAAATTGAAAGAAAACTGTCTAAAGACAACAAAATATATTCTCTTCATATTTAGAGCCGCATCTCAGCTCAACTCTGGGTGACTTCCGGGCCCTTTTTGCAAATCGCCATACATTTTTAAATTTATCACAATTTTACTTGACAAGAAAACAAGATTCTTTAAAATGTAACATTGATTTCTGCTTGGGTTGAGGGTTACTCTTCTTCATCCGTGCCATCTGGTGACATTAGAGCATCCCTGAAGTCGGGTTCAGCAGGCCCTACATCGCTCAAGGAGGACAGACTTTCTTCAGCGCTTCTTGCTACATTGAGCCCAGAGTAAGGCAGAGATCCAGAACTTGAGAGATACTGTTCCTCCTGAACGCTGGCATCTTGGTGGGAAGGGTCAACGTGGTCAGGAGGCTCTGAATTCACCGAGTTTACCCCAGCTTTATTTCTCATAAGATCTGATGCAGTTTCCAGCTGTGGAGTGTGTAAGGCAGATTTCTGAAACCTGTTATCGGGACAGGCTCCACTAGCCTGATTGTCATGGTCACTTGAAACTTCCCACATATCTAACTGCTGATTGGTGGCCGAGGACAGAGAAGCTTCCAAAAGGCCACTGGCACTTCCATTTGACCCTAAAATTGCTGAAATCGAAACACCAGTCTCAGCTTCGTGTTCAGACGTTGCCCCACAGTCATTTCTGTCCTGAGCAACACTAAACACAGCTTCAGTATTCACTGATGATTCAACTGGTTTTGGGGCTGTGTTACTTTGCATATCTGCTGATCTTCCATGCCTACCAGCAACAGTAGCCTTGGCGATATTCTTGGTGAGAAATTCTGAAAGATGGCCATGGGATCCGCTACCGATAGGATCATTTAAATTCGCATATTTGTTCCCACCAATCACCTGCCCTGTGATAATGCTTGTGCTCAGCAGCTGATTGCTGTGTTTGTCTTTGTTCCTGCCTGGCAATGACCCTGACTCTGGGCAGTTCTTTGAATGTGACGCACCGCATTCCACAGCATCAAAGAGGGAACTCGGATTTTCTGCTGAAACACTTGAGCTTGCAGCACACTGGCCACTCACGCAGACGTCGACTGACTGATTTGCCACAGAGTAGTTTCCCACATGTTTAGTTGTGATATCTACTGGACTTGCTTTAGAACCTTCATCACAGACCACCGTGTCTTCACTCGTATCCATCGGCTCATCAAGTGTTGCTGGGCCCATAGTGGTGGAATTTCTGAAAGACTGAGCACTTCCTGTGTTGGATATGGAGGGCACAAGAGGTTGCGAGTCAGTTGTGGTTTCTTGCCCTCCTGAGGTCGGAGTGAAGGAATGAAGTTGGTCACTTATATTCCCACCGCTGGCGGGTGTTGTGACTTGAGCACTTGGGGTAGCATCCTCTTTGGACAGAGCTGACTGGGTCGTTGCACTAGCTGTGCTGCTGGCTTGAGATAATGCTGGATAAAGAGGAGGCAGCACCGCGGGAGGGGTCAGCATGGGTGGTAACGGGGGGAACGGAAAGTGAAGGGGCAGCGGTGGTGGTGGGGGAGGTTGTGTGACTCCATACGGCAAAGCTGGGGGTATGATAGGGCTGATGGAGGAGGAGACTGAAATACCACCAAACGGCAGATAGCCCAGTCTGGAGGACAAGACGGAGGTCACAGGCGGGTTGGGAGGTTGGAAGGGAGGTAATACTGGAAACAGAGGGCTTGATGCCTCTGTTGTTGAAAATGGGTTTACAGGTGCAAATCGAGTGGAATCCAAACCCTCGCCATTACTGGAGCCATTCGCTGAAGTGGAAGGTGCGGTGAGTTGGCAGCTTCCTGATGGCGGTGAATGGCTTTTACCATTACTTCGAGAAGAGATGCATGAAGCCAACGATGAAGTGCAGGAGGTGTTTGTGTCCATTCTTCCTTGTTCAGCCCCAGCAGACACATCATGATTTTCTCCATCCTTCTGACTGCAGGCTGCTTTCATAACACTGCTACTTGAAGGGGAACTACCTCGCAACAAAAAATCCTCAATCTCATCCTCAGAGTTTGGAGCTACAGACGGGAAGAAAGGGTCCACCGATTGCTTGGTCAATGGGTTCTTTTTAAACAATTTAAAAGGCTGGAATCTTCCCGACTCCAAAGGAGACGAGGTGCTAGAGCTACAAGGTTGAGGAGTAAGGACATCTTGTGGTAAGGATGGGACTGGAAGACTAGCAGACGTTTGAGCCAGCGACTCCGCTGAGAAGCTCGTCACAAACGCAGGAGATGCCATGGAGAAGAAAGCGCGGGGACCACCTGCACAGCTACCAGGCATGGTTGTAGCCGAGGTGCCTTCCTCAACATCTACTACTTTCACATCTTCGTTGTCGGAGTCATCGCTGCTTGCACTGCTGCAGATTACAACATCTTCATCCTCGTCGCAACTTGGCACGGACAAGACGTCAACGTTGAGAGATTCATCACTCCTGTCCACAGCATCTTGAGTTTGTGGAGCCCCAACTGAGGGCGACGGCTGTGTGGCTGACACTGAGCTTATCTGGGCTATTGGCTCTGACCGGCTGGCTGGCGTGGACACAGCCGTTGTTGAGCTGTGGGTGGACGTGGCAGATACAGCTTGTGCTGTCGACGATGCCCCCATACACGGGAAGTTCTTTTCCAACCACTGCTGAGTGTGAGAGTTTGAGCTCTCTGTTGAAGCATCTTGGTAGTCCTGAGTGTTGTCAGTGTCATCCGAATCTGAAGACGAGTCACTGGAAATTGTGTGAGAGTCTCCCCCTGGGGGGCGGCTTAGCCCCGGCAAGTTGGTGGTGGCAGTAGCACTGAGCATTCCTGGTACGCTACTGTGAGGTGGTGACGCCCCCATGCTCTGATGGTTAGGAGGAGGAGGAGGAGGGAACGTGTGCGAGACGGGCAGAGAGGGCCAAGTGCTGACCCATAGGTTGAGGGGGATGTGTTGCACTGTGTCTGGCATGGGCAGGTAGGGAGCCTGGAAGCTGGAGCTCACAGAATGGGTGAACCCCGACGAGGATAACTGGGGTGGGTTCAAAGGCACTGGCGGATCACGACTGTACGCACCTCTCTGAGATGAGGAATGAGCCTGAGATGTGGAGGCAAGCTCGCCTTCCCCTGAACCACTGCGGTGCCTGTGTCTGCTCCTGTCCCCACTGCTATGTGAGCCTGGATTTCTGCGTTTTGGGTCAGAGGACTTCTTGTGTCCTGAAGGATGCTTCTTGTACGACTGCATGTGAAGTGGGCTCCTGTCCTCTTGCCGGCGGTTCTTGTGCTTCTTTTTCTTCTTCGACCTCTCTTTGTCTGAGGACTTGCTAGACTTGTCGCCTGCTGCATCACCACCACTCACCCCTGCCTGAGCACTACCTAAGATGGCCTCGGCAAACAACTTGTCTACGAGCTCACGATCTCTGTCCTGGCCAGACGGACGCTCCCTTCGATCTTTTGACTTCTTGTGCCTCTTTGACTTCTGCCTGTCCATGGACGACACAGACATACGCCTTTTGCTACCACTTACACTAGACGAGGACTCTTGTTCAGGCTCTTCTCCTGAAGCACCAGACCTGGATTTTGACTTGTCTTTATTCTTTGATTTAGACTTTGAGGATTTGTGCCCCTTGTCGGCTTTTGGCACTTCTGTGTCTGATCCTGGTGAAGGCAACCTCTTTTTCTTATGCTTTGACTTTTTCTTCTTCTTAACTTTCTGCCCATCTTCACCATCAGAATCAGAGGAAAGGTTGATGGGGGATCTTTCATTCCATGGCTTGTCGTATTTCACAAACACAATGTCACTGCCCGCTTTAGAGTCCTCCGAGTCCGAATCATGCAGCGCAGGCATAAACACAGCATCTTCTCCCTCGGAGCTGACAGATACACGATCCTCCTGGGCATTGACCGCCTGTGAGCTGACCACCACATTCTCCCACGAAGGACCAGGAGTGGGTGAGTCCCAACCAGAGCTTTGTAACAGATTAGACAAGGTGGGTACAGGACGGCTAGTGGGTGGAGGAGGTAGCGGTGGTGGGCCGGCGCTTGGGTTTGGGGTTTCTGGACTGATGTCTGTCACTTCTACTACGTCGTCGTCCGTGCTGCTGTTGGAAGAACTTTCGTCAAACGTGATTGTGTTGTGGTCTCTGCGCCGGTACATGGCTTTGCGGTCGTAGGTCTGTACATTCATAGCACTGTTTGCAAATGCCACAAATTCCTGAATGAACTGTTGACTTTTGTGTCCAATAAATGGAGAAACGCGGTCCCTGAAGTACTGGCTGTCAATCATAACTTGGGTCAAAAGAGGCTGGATCGCACTTATGGCTAGGCGTACATTTTGATGGCTGCGAAGCAAAACTCTCAGCTCCCTCGTGAGCCATGGCATGATCCGGTGCAAACGATGAGCGCTGGCCGTCACCATAGCTGGTGTCAGGATGTAGTTGCTGTTTTCTGTGCCCAGCACTATGGCAGGGGGGCCCAGGTAGCGGCGGTAGACTTCACGCCGGAAGTCCTCCGCACCACGAGGCCACGTGGCAGCAGACACATGAGTGGAAGGACTCACTGCTGGCGCCTGAAACGAATACTGGTGCTCAGCATGGATGCTAGTGGGGTGAAGGTTCCGTCTGTGCCGAAACTGGAACCTGCTGAAATTACTCAGGGTGAGGTCTGCATCCAAACTCGGAGGATGGAATAAGTAGTGAGAGAATGGGGCTGAAGGTGCGAAGCTGCCATAGGTTAGGAAATTGTTGTACTCTGGTTGACGTGTCGGGTTGAGAGGTAGATCATAGATGTCATAGCTCTGGTTGGAGCGAATGTTGTGGAAGATGCTAGTGAACGGCTGCTTGCACAGAGGACACTCGGCCTTCACCTTGGACCATTGCTTTAGGCAGACGAAGCAGAATGAATGGGCACAGCTGCTGGTGAAGGACTTGTTGTTGAAGGGGCCCAGACAAATTGAGCAATTGTCAGGAGAGTCTCTCCTTGAAGTTTCTCCTTCTCCGGAGCCTTCTCCCTCACCCTCTCCTGTGTCGTCTTTTGAGGTGCTACTTTCAGCAGCCTCATTGCTTGACCGGGCTTGTGCTGCCGCGTTAGACTGATTCCGTGTTACTGGCATGATGTCCCTGAGGAAGAAAAAGAAGTATTTATTAAACAAATTACTTTCACAATATACACTTAAAATAACTAGGGGCGCCTATGCTCGAGGGCTGGAGTCTGATCGTCTGGGTTAGGCCTACATGGTGCTTGCATGATTGAACCTGCCTTTCGTTGTTTGAAGTTTAATTGGTGCATTAAACATTAACAAAATGTCAATTATGGATTACGACAGAAGCAGGGAAGTTGCCTAAGACTAAGAGTGAGAAAACTGAAGGACCATTCCATGTGACATGTGTTGTAACCAGACTAACTCAACACTATTTAGAGACACATTTTTCGGTGAATGAATCCCCATGAAGTACAATTGAGCACCAAAATTATAGAAGAAGGTTGTCACTAATTTCACATATAAAAACAAGGTTTGAGTCAATAAAAAATTATTTTACAACAGGGTCTTCTTTCCTTAATTTCAGGTTCTGTAGAAAGACCCTGTATGTCTTCTTCACACATGATGTAGGCAAGATGCTAATCTACACTGCTGCACTGGTATAAGGGCTTAGTATTTTATGGTCAACTCCAAAATTAGGAAATGGTGACCGTTACGGTGTGACATTACAGCGTGACAAGCACACTTTCGTGACTCTATTGCACTAAAGTGTCAGTTGGTAACAAAATTTTGAGGATAGCAATGTTGTCGCCTAATGACCCTGAAGCTTTCCAGAAAATTTCAACCAGATAGCACAACTACAAGTTGTGACACATGGGATTTTCACCTCAGGGACCATTTTACTTGGAACTGCCCAAATGTGGAATCAGGAATGGTGGTCTGTTCCCTGTTTATGCCTAAAAGTCATACATTCATAGTTTACGCTTCCTTCGCAATCCGATAACAAAAGGAATGTAGTTGTTTGCGATCTGTCTAATCTAAGAGTTTATTATTTCATTTTTTTTAAATTATTTATTAACAATTCAAATTCAAGAAAAATATGGAAACATTGAGCTCTGGTAATCTTTTGCATCAAAGTGCAGTAAGCCAATAGATCTCTAGACAGAGTGTCCCGTGCTCTAAAAAAAAAGATCACTGGAATTTTAGGTAGGCCTTGTCTAGGCCTAGGCATAGAAAGGCCTACACACAATTTGGTAGCAATGCCAATGAAAAATATTTTTTTGTTTGGAGCCTTTTTTTTTATACCTGCATGTGAAAGGTGTGTCTATTCTAAAGCATTTTTGCTTTCTGTTATTTTCAAAATCGGTGAATAAATAAACAGGGTTTTAAAATGTAGTGTCTGATGCAGTTTCCATAACAGTCATACAAATGACATTATTTCTCCCTCTTTCTTACAATCATGCGTACGGAAATCAGTCACGGACATAAATTATAAATTGCCGTGACCTGTTTTGTTATTGGTCGCAAATGGCTATTATTTCCTTTAATCAAATTAAGTAAGAACGAGGTTCTTACTTTCGATTCACGTCCGTATAGAATCTATGCAAAACGCAGTTTCCGAAATACTGTGCCCGCTTCGATCATTGGCTCAACGCCCGTGCTACAGACTCGCTACTGGACACAGAACTCTCAAATTTATTTTTAAAGACAGCATAGGGGAAAAGCATGGCTCTTACCTCGTCCGCGACATAATTTCAACTCTTTGTACTTTTTGGAATATCCGACAATGAAGTCTTTCCACAGTGAAAAAAGGCCCACCTAAAAAGTTCATCGTGTGCATGTATTAAGTTTGACATTTTTTCTGATTGGTTGCCAAGTTTCACTCAGATTGATCCAGAAATGTCACCGTAAGAGGGTTGGAAAGTGGATCAGTGACTTTTTTTGCTGGTCCAATTTTTCACCCCACGCAGGGCCAAAAACTGATCCCACTCTTGCAGCGCGGATTGGCATTGCTAAATTTGGTGCTTTTACGTTTGTTACCCCAGGCCCAGAATCTAACGATCATTCGGTAGCCTAATATCGATTTCAACGGTCGTCTGTGTCGATCTGGATCATCCTGTGAGGTCATGGTGTCTGATATAACATTGCTTTCTTGAATCTTGTAGTGTTATTTGAGTTGTTGCCATAATATCATATTGTTGCAGCATCACACCACTTTGCTGTGAAAAATATTATTTTTAGCAACTAGGTTTCAGCCTCGACAGACGTGATTAGACCTAGGGCCTACTTCTTGTAGATAACTGATAAATACCTGGTATCGATATTACCGAATAATTGTTCGATTCTGGGCCTGGGGTAACAAACAAAACAGCGCCCACAATTCTAATTCTTGTGTATCGCCAGTATCGCGTCATGGGGATCATTCACCGTTTGAGTCAATAATAGCCTAGAGCCTAGGTCTACATGTTATCAATTTTCTAGTTACACTGTAACGTCAATGAGGGAGTTTGAATATTCAAGTTGTAGAGAGTAGGCCTTGAATCCTAAATCTATGCCATGCAGACATGCGAATATTTTTTTTAATGCACATCCCAGATGCGAATAACGAAATTCATTGATTGATAGAAATTAAATAAGAAGTGACTATACGTCGGTCTCCCCGACGTAGAGCAAAATGGCCTATACGTCCGCCCGGGACCGAGGAATAGACTAACAGACTACACGTCGGTCCCAGGGCTTTACAACCATTGGATTTAGGATAGATCTTTACAAAAGTATATATATATATATATATATATATATATTAGATATATTTAGAAGGAGTAGACATAGAAGAAAAGAAGAGAAGCAAGGCAGGCAACAAGAGTAGCAGGGAGTAGGAGGAGAAAGGAAGAGAGTGAGAGGAAGAGTCAGAAAATTAGATGAAAGAGTAGACAAGGCATAGAAAGAGAAGGAGAATAGGAAGATGACAATGCAATGGTGTCACGGTGTGATTAAACCTTGTTTTCTCATTGGCCGCTTAAAATAGCACGGGCGTTGAGCCAATGATCGAAGCGCGCACAGTATTTCGGAAACTCCATTTTGCATAGACACGGACGGAAATCAAAAGTTATAACCTCGTTCTTACTTAATGAAAAGAAATAAGGCCATTTGCGACCAATCACAAAACAGGTCAATGTAATTTATGTCCGTAACTGATTTCCGTACCTATGATTGTAACAAAGAGAGAGAAATAATGTCATTTGTATGACTATCGGAAACTGGATCGGATACTACAAAAGTATGCGGGACCGCTAGCAAGATAGGCTTTTTCTCTACCAATATTGTGAAAAAGGAAACAAGAAACTAGTGCTTTTCTATATTGTTTTTAGAATTACATTAGTATAGCTCACGTGCAGTCCTTGTTACGCCTTGTACCAGAGTAGAGTCAGAAACTTCCATTATTATGCGATTATAAGCAAACACGGGGAAGGGGTGGTCTATGGTTCTGCGAAGGCCCAGTGCAACTAAAAAATAGCATTGCGGGTTATAACGCAAGATACACTACATACACTCACTAACTAGGCTTACTAGGCCTATATGTAGATCGGTGACGGTGATCTTGAAGTTTCGTTCGTTAAAGTCAAAGTTCGGGTATCAATGTCGCCCGGGTATCGAAGTAGATTGAGCTAAGCGTGAGACCAGGAGGAAACACTCATCCTAGCATTTTTATGACAATTCAGAACTATTTCAATCTAGATGTAAGCCTTGTTATACAAGGCTTGGATTGAAATGGAAATTTTGAATTGTAACATTAACATGCTGTGTTTCCTTCCAGTCTCATTCTTTGTTCACTCTTCTTCGATACCCGGACGACATCGATACTCCGACCTGACTTTAACGAACGAAACTACAAGATCACCTGTAGATCTAGTATAGTATGTCGATCTAGTGAGTCTCTCCGTAGGCCTAAGTATGAGTATGGCCCCAGTATGGTCGAAAAAGACGGGTGCCAAATAATTTTTAGTTAATTTCATTGCCGATACAAATGTGCGGGGGACCGAGGAATAGACTAATTGGCTATACATCGGTCCGGGACCAAGGAATAGAATCTATTCTAGAAATAGATCTAGATCTAGATGAACAGACAATGTCAATAATACGTCGGTCCGCCCGGACCGACGCATGCGGCATAGTCACAACACAACGGTGTCAACAGCCTTAAATAAGTTGCAGTTGAATAAAAGGCATCATCATCATGGCATAGATCTAGCTGTTGGGATGGATTCTACAGACAGTGAAGTGAAAGAAGCCTAAGAGGTATCATGTCATCAGTGTCAAGTCAGAGAAGTCAGAAGACCAGAACAGAAGAACTAGATTTCTATATGGAACAACGTCAACACAGTACACAGTTCGGTCGAAAACTTTTAGATAGAGCAGAGTCTATGTATGACTCTCTATGTCCATCTGTCCTTCAAAGCAGAAAAATGAGCTTACCTTATACACGTATAACAGGGAGAATCAATACAGTGCTGTCATATTCCGCCGTCGGTTGCATCAACAATTACTCAAAATCATGTAAAGTCACACACTATTCAGCAAATTTCACTTCGGCACGGCAACCTCTTTCTTCTTGTTTTCCCAATAAGTGAATTTTCACATCCCAAACGCATTTCCGCTTCCGCGAACAACAGAGAACGGCCAGCCAGTCAGCCAGGTAAACGTTTTTATAATACGAGATCAGCCATACCGAAATCTCATTGCATAACATCTAGATCTAGATCTATTTAGTTGTCTTTGGTTGGAAGTAATAAAAAGAAAAGAAAAGTCTTTTTCAGTAAAATTTTAGATATTTGGTGCTTTCTGCTAAGCTTTTCTTTATATAACTATTTGAAAGAAAATGCACCAAATTTATAGGATCAGTCTACAGCACATCCAACCGTTCTGAATTCAAGCAGAATATGCCAAGTTGGTCTTTAATAGTTGAATTAAAAGGGTGGTTTGTATGTCAGTGTCAAAGTGGGTTTTATTAACTTTTTTATTTGAATCGCCAACACATGGCATTTTGTTTTCTTTTTTTCTTCAATATTCTCTCTTTTTTTCTAACGGAGATTTGGTGCTGAAACTTACTACATAGTAGCCTATATAAATTAGCGTTGTGGTTTCAAAGCAGAGAAATTAACGAAGAACGAAGGGGGAAAAATCCCATACACTCTCGTAATAGGCCCATACTATGTAGTAGGCTAGGCTAATCGTTGCATTTCTTATTAACTCTTTGTAGCATATAATTTATGTGCTTTACAATCGATTATTACCTCGGCAGACCAATATTAAAAAACTTCTTAGCTTCTCGAGAAGCATAGGCAGTGCAAGCTGTCAATTCACTAACGCAATCATTAACATGCTGGCAAGATCTTTCAATGTAGGCGTATATGGCCGGGTCCCCATTTAGGCCTACACTTTGGTGCTTTGGTGACGTGAGGAAATTTTGTGTAAAGTGCCTTTTTAAAGACACAACCTCGGGTCCGAGTTGAGATTCGAACCCGTTGCGATTTTCAACCACTAAGGGATCTTTAACGTGCATAGTGTGCACTCGGGACCTCCGAGATTTTTTCGTCCATATCTGAGAAGACTTGTTATTGGATCTTACCTACCCTAAGATCAGGGGTGTGGTTGAGAAAGAAGGTGAGAAAGAGTGGACAAGGTATGAGAGAAGAGGAACAGAGTAAGCAGACTAGAGCAGACGAGAGGAGACTCGGGCGAGAATATAAGTAGAAAAATTCAGAGAAAGAATCAGATAGTAAAGTTAAAAGAGTAGACAAGGTAGAGAGGGCGAAGAAAGAAACTTTGGGAGGAAAATTTCTGCATTGCCCGGGTTCAAACGCGGGATCATTGGTATGAGAGGCCAGTGCCATACCTCTGGACCACGAAAACCTCCTGAGAGAGAGAGAGAGAGAGAGAGAGAGAGAAAGAGAGAGAGAGAAAAGATATAGGTAGGTAGATAGATAGACAGACAGACAGACAGACAGATAGATAGATAGATAGAAAGATAGAGAGATAGAGAGAGAGAGAGAGAGGAGAAGGATTGGGAAAGAGATAGATACGATAGGCATACCACCGGTAATATAAATCCTATATAGGCATTCTAATTCAAGGATATCCAATAATTATGATAGCCTATGTAATATTTCTATTGTGTAATAGGCTATCGTCATATGAGCTTCCAAAATGGCGCAGATCTAACTGATTTTATGCACTTCTGAAATAATGGGGGGAAAATTTATATGGCAGTGGTTCCAATGTGGGGGGGGGGGGGGG
>JAUKPP010258177.1:0-12089 GCA_032273245.1 Phyllaplysia taylori
ACCCCGTGACCCGGCGAAGTGAGGGCTGGCGTGCCTCGCTGTAGCCAAAACTAAGTGAGCGCCTCGGAACCGCCGTGTTAGATATATTTAGATAATAAGCTTCATAAAAATCAATTTTAAAAAAAGAAAAGAGAACTGCTTAAGAATGAAGTTGTCTGTTAAAATTTACTGGCCATTGAGACAAATGCTGTAATGAAATCTTGAATCCTTGCATATCCCTATGTATGTCACTGTCCATTTGAGTTCCATGTCCACTTGCATATGTATATTCAACAGCTGTTTTGTTTAATTTACGCACATCATACAACTTTGTCATGTATGTAAGCATAAAGGCCAATACCTTTCCAGTATTCTGAATTTCTATATTGGATTGTGCTATAAAGAAAAAAACAATGTACTTCTTATGTGCAATTGTGTGTACAGGCATATCTGTTCTACTATACCATGGTCATTCTCTGATCTCATTTCATACATACATTGGTGACTGTCATGCATTCCATGTCTTGAGACAAGTTGTGTACAGACAATGGAAGAAAAAAAAATTACCATTAGTGTCACTCAAATATTGCTTACCTCCTTGAATAAACACATTCTGCTTTATATATAAAAAAAACACCCATTCGTCATGATTGACTTTTTCCCTTTTCCACGTTTGGTTGTCCAAAATCCTCAAATGTGCATGTCTATGTGAATTATGTAGCCTATATACAGAAAACCATCAAGCAAGAAGCCATTGTTTGCATTTTGAGAAAAAGTGTCTCATGATGATAGGCTACAATGTCAATACAAGTACAAATAATATTTGGAGAGTCTGTGAAATATGGTTTAAGAAATTAGCACTGTTGTGCTGGTTTTACAGACAAAATCCACACAATGCTGTTTATCGCTGTGTGCATTGAAACTTTTTTTTGTGCACCTGCCCAGCTTTCATCTGATAGAAACCGAAAATTTCAATGTCTAAACTTGCTTAATTGAATACCTATGTGGCTTCTACTCCATGAGGTTGATCTTCATGAAAAAAAGAAATCCTCAATATTCCTTGACGGTACCTCAGGTGTATTATTCGTATCACCCCTATTTGGCTCTTACAGGCTTATGTAGAGGCATTTCAATTCATTTCCAATGTGACAGAAATGTCTGCATTCCATTTAGACCTAAACAAGCTAGTATTAGCAGATATACAGGGTGTTTTTTTTTATATTGATCGATTCTAAACTAATATAACTCAAAGACGGCAAGAGATAGAAACATTCTGTTTTCTACAGATTAGTTCTCATCTATTTAAGTTTTTTCTGGTACCAAAATCAAAAGAATCAAAGAACCCACTTCCCGACAGAACTAGTTTGCGCGAACAGACCCCGATTTTAAGCGCGCCAAAATGACGCCAATCCTGCATTTACAATTGCATCCTGTGCATTTACAAAGCAGATCACGCGCCTGCACCCCTGAGAAAATCCTAACTCTGCACAGCGAGAAAAGCACCATCCAAAACTCAGTCAGAACTTGGCATACAAATTTGGTAGAAACTGGTTATCTTAATTGCTATACCAACAAAGATAGTAAGAACTGGATTTGCGAAGTGCATAGTCCCCAATGAATGAAAAAAACGACTTCCTCAATTTTGACACTACCAGAGACACCCATGGCTCTCTAACCTCAAACGATAAAAACAAAAATCTTTTTCATGAAATATGAAGCCAGAGCTTGGTGGACAATATTCTTTTTGAAAAACAGCTTGAACAATCTTTTTATTGCCTTACGATGTTTTCTATCAGTCCTTCTCGCTGGGGTATCAGTACGCTCTTTTGACGCCATGACCTAAGAAGGGCCTTGTTCCGTTAAATCCTTTCAAAAATGCCGTTTCTATCAACATAACCTTATCAAGTATTGCAGACAAAACTTAAATGGCCAGAGAATGGTGTGCAGAAAACTGTTTACTTTTATCTCTTACCGTTTTAGAGTTAGACCAGTTTAGACTCGATCAATATAAAAAAACCCAAAAACCTGTACAGTCGAACCTGTCCAAGACGACCGCTCATTATCGAGAGAAAAGTGGTCATCTTTGAAAGGTGGTTGTCTTGGACAGTGTCATTATATAGAAAAAATCAAAGTGGGGGAAATGAGAAGTGGTCGTTTGTACAGGTGGTCGTCTTGAACATGTGGTCGCTAGAGCAGGTTAATTCAACTGTATTATCATTATGGTGCTTACAATATGGCTTAAATCATTTTCTGCCCTTTTGAGATTATAGAAGAAAACTGACTTGGCCTCTGTCTATGTTATCAGTTACTCCTATCTGGAAATTTAAATGGTCCAGCACTTTCAACAAATTTAATACCAAATCATGCAAAATGATGTGGTGAATTACACAATGGGTATATTCCACATACACCCAAGTCAGATGTTAGGCCATTTTGGGAGCATCATGACGATACACATTATTCTACAGAAGAGTAACAGGTTTAGATGAACATATCATATAATGTACAGATTTACTGAAAATAGTTTTGAGCAATCCTGTCCCTAACTGTCTGGCCTGCGATGGTGGATGCTCGTCTGTCAGTAAGGATTTGTCCCGGTGGATGAGGTGGTCCTTGAGGTTCTTCCCCAATGACTGATATCCTGTGATGTTCAGCAATATTGTGCAGTATGGCGCAGTAGTGTATGATTTTGCTGCTCCTGTGTAGTGTAAGGCGTAGCTCTGTGTGTAGACAATGCCAGCGTCGCTTCAGCACACCTATGTATCTTTCAACTGTAAACCTAGTTGTCCTACAGGGTACAGAAACACAAAGAAAACATTATTTATGGTACACATTAAGTGCAAAGTGCAGTCTATTTCTGTATTCCATTTTTGTTCTATCACAATCCATAATGCCCAAATCATGTGATTCTCAATAGGCCAGTAAAACTAAATTTTATAACATTTATTCTACTGTTTATACCTATATTTTTCTACATAGGCTGATGTTCTAAAAGTACAGCCCTGTAAGGTTTTCATAGGGTCATAAGGAACCATAAGCAACCACTTAGCAATGCATGAATAAATAAATATAAGGAGCATAACATGTCAGAGTAATGACATAGCCAACCATTCATTCAAAGAAATATCGTGTTGAATGGTATGATGAAGGAGTAATGAATAATGAAGTACAAGACTATAATACTAGCTGACATTGATAGTGATGCAGAGTGAATGAGGAATTGGCAAAGTTAAAACATATTTGGCAAGCTTTGTCGTCAGTTTTACGTCCCTTGTAGCACTGTAAGGCCATTTAAAAGACAGGCTACTTCAGCCCTGACTGTTGGGGCCAACCGAGGCTGAGAGGGAAAATCCCAGCAGAAAAAAATGCAGATCATCCACACATGTGATCAAACTTGCTTCTTTTGCATGACAGGTGAACAGACTAACCACTACACCACAGCACAGACAGTTACAACACAATGCCATTCAATGGGTTCAACGCTATTTTGTATTTACTGCTAGCATTTCTTGAAATACAATTAGTGGTCAGCAATGTTTACATTTCTGTACCCCTGTGTCCACACTTTATTTATCATTAAAATATGATTCCAACTGACCACTCATTGGGAAAGGTCACCTGTGTACGTGGTTATATTGTCGCTATTGCCTGGTCTCAGGTTGACTATACGGTGTCATCCGCCACGTTAGGATGGGGTACCCACTGTCCCCCAAAATGATGCCATCCACTGCTCTTGGAATACGCTCCATCACCATCCACAATGCAGACTCACGTAGCACTCGCGCATCATGGAACGAGCCAGGGCATCTTGGTGCAACATCCAAAATCTTAAGGGTCGCATTACACATTATCTGTAGGTTTAAAGAAAAGGAATATTGTGTCAGCATAAGCAATGCCATAGACATGTATGTTAGTTAAAGGACACATGGGACATTATCAAACCAGAATAACAAAAATGATATCGAAGTAGAGTATAATGAAATGATTGCCTAGACACTAAGACTGCACTGAGCATTCTCTATACATCCAGTTTGTTATGATAACCTAGTCAAGTTCCTTCAGTTACACTAGTAAGTGCAAAGCTGTAGGAATGTATGCGGCGTTATCAGCTTGTTTTGGTTTGGTTACCAGTCTTACGTCACCTGCAACACTGTAAGGTCACTTAAAAGACAGGCTACTTTGACTCTGCCTGTCAGGGCACACCCGGACTGAGAGGGAAAAAATCCCAGCAGAAAAACACCCCAGATCGTCCGTGACTGGGGATCGATCTAGGGTCTTCCCGCATGATTGGCGAAGAGCTTAACCATTACACCACAGCGCTGGTTCGTTATCAGCATCATCAGAAAATATTCATAGCATGGCAGTTCTACACTAGTCACTTTATGCATTTTTACTGATAGGTATAAAAGCTGATACTGTATAACATTTTATGTTTTAAATTCAAAAGTTAGTGGCAGCGCCTTCAATTTACCTCTAATAAAAAATATAGCACGTTGCTCACACCCATTCAGGATTTCCCCACACACGGCACACAAGATGGCTCAGTCTGGCCCTGCCTGAATAATGTTAGGTAATTACATGTAACGCTGACTGTTGTGTTGTGTGTAGGCTTATCAGAGATGTTATCATGCAATGGATCTGTTGGAGTACTGCCTTACTTCATTGCTATCGTCTCATTGGAATGTAGTCTTTCAATGTGTTCTAGGAAGCTGGTGTGTAATCATTTCACACAACAACCAACATAACCTTACTACAAAACACAGACGAGGTGAGGACGTCTAACAAATAGACTATTACAATGAACCTATGCCTGCATAGCACTTGCTAAGGGCAGTAAAACATTTATCAACTAATCTAAAATTCAACTCAGATGTTTTCTAGTACAAAATCATAGAAAAGATGCTGGGACTAAAAATAATTAAACCAATTAAAACAACAAACAACCTAAAACAATGCAGCAAACTTTATACTAGTGGAGTCAACAGTGTTGAGAAAATCTTGGGTAAGTAGGCCTACTCAGTAAGTAAGAACTAAGATGGAAACTGCCATGCACTGCATACAGTGACATATATTATATATAATAGCATTTCATGGTAGATTGGTTTTGGTTCAGAACGCATCAAAATTATTTTAAAATGTCAAATAGGTGTAACATCCGCTTAATCATGGATCTTCTTGAAGTAAAGGTGGTGTTGGTAAAAATTGTCAGAAAATTTACTTGTAACTTCATATCAGGGGGGGAGGGGGGGATGTTTTAAGTCTCAGCCCCAAATGCCCAGCCAATTTTATCTAAATAATACAGAACATTGGAATAATTATGACAACCAGAACACAATTTTGCATGAAGAAAGTTTACATGTTCTGATGACATCCATAGCCTACCTGTACATTTATCGAGTGATAGTTTTTGCGGTTTGTAGACCTCCTCGTCCTCTGATGGGGCTTGAATTTCCACATGAGTGCAGTCAATGCATCCAAACACATTGGGAAAGCCAGCCATGACTTCAAAGGCTGTCTTGCTGGCAGCTGCCTCTGCCACAGTCGGGGGCTTTATATATGCTGGCATCAGCTGGATGAGGGCATCAAGCACAGCTTGAACTGTGTAGCTCACTACTGTTTGTTTAGAAAGCATGTAAAATATATGTTATGATGACATCATTACCAATAATATGATGATTATGTGGCGACATAATTCTTTCAAGTAAAGTAATTTCTAATATATATCTACGTATGCTATTATGATTCATCAGTGTCGAAGAATATCTTACAAGTAGGCTATGCTGCTCAAGTGCGGCTCATAAAATGTCTCTCATTCCTATACCGTACAAGTCGCAAAAAGGAAAACAAGCTATCGTATAATAAGACTACAGAAATTTTCACAAAATTACAAAGAATTATTTCAAAAGAGCCAAATTTGCAAAATTGAGAATAGGATCTTTCATTTTAAAGGATTGACTCTAATCTTTAAAAAGTGTAGGTAGTAGGGCTTATTATCATAGCTACATTAGGTGATTACACACCAACTTCCTGGAACACATTGAAAGACTACATTCCAATGAGACGACAGCAATAAAGTATGGCAGTACTCCAACAGACCCATTGCACGATAACATCTCTGATAGGTTTACACACAACACAACAGTCAGCGTCACATGTAATTACCTAGCATTACTCATGCAGGGCTGGACTGAGAGGCATATACAGCTATCTTAGTAACTACTTGAAGTAAACACACAAAATAAAAGAAACAAACATTGAACTTGAGAAAACTAGCCTATTAATTATAAATTTACAATAGTAGGCCTAGTTTTGATCACCTCAATCTGTGTAGGCTACGATTACAGAGAGCCTAGAATTCTCGATAGAGATATAATAATAAATCAATTACTGTAACATTATTATACCTAGTTTGCTCCAGTTTTTGTCCCAACAAAACATGCATAGGAATGCATTGTTCACTAAATTCCCAAAAGGTGGGCGAAAGGGGCTGTGGTGTTGAGCGAAAATTGGAGCACAGGAAATAGACCTATATTTTACTGTCAGATGGTGACAGGGCAAGAGTACATCTAACTAATAGTAAGTAATACATGTAGTTCACTTGCAAACGACAAAGTGGTACTTACCTGTGGCTTGCGATATGCCCAGGCTCTCGCCCACAACATCTTGAAAGGTGCCCGTGACCAAGTATCGTAAGGTGGCGCAAACCTGCATAGACACAGGAGTGCTCCCCCTCTCCCGTTTTTGTGCCCAATTTGGGGCTCAAGGTCGTGACACAGAGAAAGGCGATATTTCATCATTTCATCGTCATCCCCTTCCTTGCACAGAAATAGAAACTTTGGTTTTAAGAATTTTGGTAACTTTTATTTTAAATTGGGATGAATGGGTAGAGCATTTTCTGCCTTGGACAGGTCAAAGCCTCAGACAGGTTTCCGTTTTGGTGAGATCTCCGATACAAGTTGGAAGTTTAGTTGATCAGTCATGGAGGCTTGCTGCTGTGTGCTATCTCCTTCATTCTCTCTTCTTATACATTTGTTCTGTGTGTCCTCTCCACCCTGTGTTCGTACATGATCTGTCAGGAGTAAGAAAATACTATGATTGCAATATGAGGGAAACAAAAACGTGTTCACAATATTGATAAAAGTAACAAAATCTATTCTCAGAGTTGCCAACCCTCAATAGGAAACTTCAGCAATATTTCATATATTTTTAGTAAGATTTTACTCTTTTTAATGAGATATATATGCATTGGTGCACAGAGAAACAAATGATTTTCATACTTTATCATCTACAGTAGAACACTGTTAATCTGACATCGTTCGTCACTGGAAAAAGTGTCAGATTATCGAGTTTGTTGGATTATCGGATCTGCTATACATGTTCAACCTCATATAACCCTATTTGATTTAATAATGAATTCGTTCAGTTGTGCCGTTTTGTGTGTCTTTTATCAAAATATAATTAGTAGGCTACGTGTACATGCTGTACCAAAGGCTGATTAATCTTTGTGTAAATCTTCTTAATTTAGGACTATACAGTGTTGAGAAGGGGATGAGTAGGAGGGGGTGATGAACAGGGATGCCCTCAAGGTTAAAAACAACAACCCTGAAACTTTTTTTTCCACACGGTTTACTATTCCAAGACATATGATATAATGCATTTGATGTAAAATGGCGTTATAAAAACTCAATAGCCAATGCTGAACCGGAAAAGCTGAATAAGCCTGATTTCCGGTTTTAACCTGAGAAAGGGCATCCCTGGATGAAGTTGTAGATGGCTTCTCTTGTTTGCTTATGGGCATCTGGCATGCCATAAAAGTTATCAGGCTCTACTCTGTCAGTGGTTGGTACGATGAGTCCAAGGGTAGTGGTCAGCTTTGTACTGGTCATCTGCTATTTTACGAGTTCTTGCTCCTTCTGTGTACACAACATGTCGGGTTGGTGCATGAGATTCTACGTAACCAGCGTTAAATCTGGCTTTCGGGCTTTCATCTCTTCTTTGTGAGGCAGCCTCTTTGGTGTAACGGTCTTACTTGCCCAAGAATCTAAAAATTGATGTCGGATTATCAAACAGTTTTTTCTATTTAATTGTCAGTTGTGTTCCCTCTTAACCTATGTCGGAGTCGGAACCGCAATTGTCGGATTATCGAGACATAAAATAGAGGAAAAAATTCTGTTCCTGCTGATTGTGTCCAATAAGCAGATTTGTCGGATTAACAGCCTCTACTGTACTGCTTTTTGAAAATTCAGTAACAAAAAGGCGGAGAAACTAGGGTCTGGAGGCATGCTCCCCCCAGAAATTTTGAAAAAACAAGGTATAAAATCGTGGCCATTTTGGGCTGGTTCTCCACCCTAATCTGTCACAATGTTTCACCCTTTTAAAATGAAGAAGAAAAAAAATAGAGCAATTGTCAACATGCAAAATATTTTTAAAAGTTGGAAGCCATGTTTCGCTGCGTGGAATTCCAACTTGAGGCGGACAATTCTCAGCCCTGAAAAAATTAGAAAAGAGTTTGACAATGATCCATAACATAAATTTGATGCCAAGGAATTCAGCTGTGTTCCCTACAATTTCTCATACAGATACAGTTGACTCCAGATATGTCAATGTCCTTGAGGATGCAGAAGGACAAAAGTTACTGGGGTGGTAGCCGCGGTTACAGTGACCAGTGGGGTGACAATGGAGGGGACATAAGTTACTGGGGTGGTAGCCGGGGTGAACAATTTTACTTTTGTAAGTTGTGCGATTTCATCTGCCCGCCCGCGAATTTTTAACGTGAATCAAGTTAAAAGATATTCCTGAACAAATGTATTATCTCTCTATATACACACACATGTAAATATAAGTATTATTTATAAATTACCAGTCTATACTGTAAATATTTTTTCCTTTTAAGTAATGGTGCTATTGCACTTTTTAACATTTTAGTAAAATCCCTCTTAAGAGGACAAAGTGGAGAAATACCAAAAGTGTTTCTCGGAGCCAAAATTACCTTATAGTGTCGATGGAGCCGTACAACTCCAAACAAACAAACAATGCATGAGTCGATGTCAGGGCAGGAGTGAAAAAAATCAACTCATCTCATTTAAAGTTCAACTTACACCTTATAAGGAAGGGAAGAAGGAAGGAGGGGGGAGCAATTTAACCAATAATTCACTGAAATGTAAGGATTGTTTGTTTGTTTGTTTGAGGTTTTATGGGTCCATCGACACTGTAAGGTCATTACAGCGCCAAGAAACAACACTCTTCGTCCATAGCCATGTTGTCCTCTTTGGATTTGGAGGGAATTTATTAAAAAGCTAAAAGTGCAATAGCGCCATTATCTAAAAGAAATTAATTACAGTATAGACTGATAAATTTAGTTTGCAGTATTTACATGTGTAAATATAGAAATATTTTCCAGAGTAAGTTATACTTTATGATGAAATCCGATTTCTTTGATAATGTTAAAAATCTTATAACCAGGTGTTGGATCAAATAATTTCTTTAAATTAGTACTTTTAAAATACTTCGCCCTCACATCCGGGAAGTCATCACACTCCATAAGGAGGTGCTTAATGGTAAAATTGCAGTTCCATATAAAACAAAAAGATTTGTTGTCGCCGTTAAGAATGTGTCCATGAGTAAATAATGAATGTTCAATTTTCAGTCAGTTAAAAATCACGTCGTCATACCGCGGGAGGTCACCTTGGATGTGAGGATGAAGCTTTCTTTACCTTTCAAGTACATGTAGTTTGTTGTGTACTTGGGAGGACCATCAATGGTTTTGCCAGGCAATAAAATCAAGCTTTTGAATGCCAGGCTTGAAGTCCATGTAAGGGATCATCAAGCCTGGTTCAGAGCCTCCTTTGCTAATTTGCCGGCCCTCTTGTTTCCACGGAGCCATGCGTAAACGATATAAATGTAAAGAAGTTGCCAAATGATATATTACTCATTTACAAAAGTAACTTGACACTTTGTTTTCACCCTGTATCTTTTTGCTTTCATTGTGGGCTAAAGTACAAAACTTATATTATAAGAAAGAAGAATTATCTGGCTACATGTCTGCCAATTTTCATTGCAATCCGTTTATATTCACTGGAGTTACAAGAATTTTACAAAAACAAGTAGAAATTTTTGCGTTGGAAACATCACAAAGAGCAAAAAAACAGACCAAATTTGGATGGGGCGTGTTAACTAAAGCATTCAATAACATCGCGCAACTCATCTTCTCAAAGAATTTAGGAGGGGATCAACATCATCTTGAGACAATTCATCCCAGGTTGCTTGAATTTGTCCCAAAAAGTCATCTTCATCTTTGATTCGTTGCTATTGCTGTCTAATTTCCCTTCCCAATAAGGCCATAGAGATGGCTAATGGAATTTATTGTGGGATTGGTCACTGGCCATAACATTTTGTGTACTGTCCCACTACTTTCCAGAAAAAACTTTCTGGTAACAATAGCTATATCTTGAAAGTCTTCTGAGAGCAGAGTTGGCTGAAAACAATGTTTTATCAAAGTGAATGACAGGAGACAAACGTGTGTTGTTTTCATCTGCATTTGTTTTGAGTTGTCTTCCGGATCGCTTTTCTTGTTAATTTCAACACTCCTTATTTCTGCCGTTTTAGAGAAAAACATCTTATGTGCACACATGGCCGAAAATCACTTTTTTAGCTCATTCTTGTACTGCGCCACACAGCGCACTTTTCTATCTTGGTTAAGAAAAAAGACCAAATTATAAAGTGGTAAATTTTCACATATGAAACGAGCCCCAATTTTCATGAAGGAGTTTTATGGAAAAGCCTCGTATGTCCATCGACTTTATGGAAAAACTGCAAAATTGAATGTTTGGAGCGGTTTGATGAACAGCAAAGGCAGGCCATCAATGCTAGCTTTTGGAACCTTGACTGGCCAATGCAGAGGGCATTTCTGACTCAATGCGTTGTAAAGAAGAAGACCCACAGACGAAGTGACGGCAAGGACAATTCCTCAAGAGGAGGCTTCTCTTTCCAATACTCCTTGAAGATAACGGAGGAGAGACGAGTATCGTGTCCACGTTAGGAAACAAGGAATCAAATGGTAGTATTGTTAAGGAAACCTTCCGCAATGTTGGGCCTAATGAAAAAAGCACTTGTGGGGCAATTTGAAGACAAAAGAGGAACACAACCCGACCCCCCCCCCCCAACTTTGACCAAGAGGTCACAAAAGACACACTGGATCTCATGGCCCCTGCAGTACTTCACTATCGACGTGCTGACGCTCCGCTCAGTTGATATCTTCCTTCAGACCTTGCCGTCGTGGACATGCACAAGAACTTCTCCGCTTCAATTGGGCATAATGTGTCCTTCAATCTGTTCTACAAAGTGTTCAAGACAATGAATTCTTCCGTGCCTGTACTTGGCAGTGAGTAGTGCAAGATGTATATGTACAGATGGCCCAGCACAAACAGGCTTACCACTGTGAAGACATCTGATCTGTTTAAGGCCCTTACATGACCTATCACCATAAGAACCCGAAATCACAAGCGGAACATCAAACTCACGGGAAAAGACACAAAAGATGCTGAAATTATGGCTGCTGATCTGCAGAAAGTGATCATGCTTCTCCGTATTGATCACTTTAAAAGATACATTTTTACAAAAAGGTTATGTGTTTTCAACTTGACATTTGCTGAGATGGTGAGTGATAAGAAGAGACGCCATACTCTGGATCAAAGGTCTTGTTTGGAGTAAAGGATGAGGACATTGCGTCTTCGTTCAGCAAATTTCTACACCTCTATAGGGACTCCTAGCACATCGCAGTCTGGGCTGAATACAGCATGGGGGTGTTTGCTGTTGACAGTAATGTCCTTGCATCTGAGTGGACTCAGCTCAGGTACTTTGAAGTGAACTAGAGCCCACATTCATGGCTGCAGACTCCGCCCACGCTTAGATAGAGGTTGAGAAGTGAGATGCGTTATAAGAAGGGGAAATTGATTGATTTCAGGGATTTTGCCCACTGCGTGACGAATGTTTAGTTCCTTGTGAAACAATACCAGAACTGGCAGCTCGAATCAAACAAGATGCTGTAACATGTGATTTTCCTTCAATTTCTTCTCCACAAGATGAAGCCATGCGTACACGCTTCATGTGTT
>JAUKPP010258188.1:0-12085 GCA_032273245.1 Phyllaplysia taylori
ATAAATTAAGAGTGAGAGAGAGAGAGAGAGAGAGAGAGAGAGAGAGAGAGAGAGAGAGAGAGAGAGAGAGAGAGAGAGCAGAAACCTTAACCACAAACGAAACCAGATAATAAAAAAGCGGGTGAATTAAAGTAAAAAAAGAGGTAAAACAAAAAACAATGATCCAGGGATTGAGAGTGTGGAATAAAGGAAGATAAATAGATAATGACCCCTGGAAATGAAATCCTTTCCTTTTAATTAATTGACCTCCCTTGTTCCTGCATCCCAGCCAGTTTCTGGCTTTGACCTTTTTTAACTTGAGCCCCACTTCATTAATTTCACATCCTTAAAATGCCACCGGCTGTTTCCTCTAAAGGCCTTGAGCTAAGAGGGAACTTAATCTGTAGCTTTTGTGAATCGTTTCAAATCTGTGAGGCAGTCGTTTCAAAAGGTAAACAAATAACATCCCTTTACAGGTTTGAAACAAAAGCTGTGGGAGGAGAACTGCTTTCAGTGATGAGCTGTCGCACTTACTCAACACATTTCGAGGTGAATGTGTACTTCTGGGTTTGTGAAGGGTGTATGTATGTGTGCTTTTTGTGTGCGTGTGTGTATGTGTGTTGTCCCTATCTTTTTACCTCCCTCCCCCCCCCCCCCCCCCCTTCATGTTTCTCTTCTCCTCCAGCGTTTGCGCTCTAGCGCTCTCGTGCTGCGAAATATAGAAACACCCAGACCCATAGAACGGGAATGTTGATATATGGGTTTATCAATAGTTTTAGCCTACCTCATAATGTAAAAGGAGCTGGAAAAAAACAACCCCAAAACAACACAAAAAACCTATCGCCCACAATACTGATCAATTGACTTGTAGGCCTGTGAAAAACGCAAGATGGCTGATATGGATTTTAATCTTTCGGCCACATTAAAATAATACAAGAAACATTTTCAATTTCAGCCATTTTACTCACATTTTGATATTGGAACTTTTTTATGTTATTTTGTCTGATAGCTTCGATTTCGATATTCAATGTTACGAAATGTGGCATTAACACGGGTACAGTTTTTTCCCGTTGTCCGTGTGGTAGTGCACCCGACTACAGGTAAGGAGGTCTCGGGTTCAAATCCGGGGAGGTTCACATGGAAATTTTCGAGAGTTATTGGAGACAGACGTAGAAATCAGAGGTCACACCTCGTAAATGAGCTTGCAGAGTTGCATGGGGCAGTTAAGCCAAAATCAAGCCAAACTAAGAGGAGATTACTATCCTTTAATTGCCACACCGGGTAATTTGTAGATACTATTTTTATCAAAGTTTTGAATCGTTCGATGCTATTGATAAATATACTTAACGTAAGCCAAATCTTGTCCAGACCAACTTCAGTTACTTGGAAAACAGACTCTATTCAAGCGTATTGTGTTTGATTCTAAGCAAAGGAATTTTATAGCGAGGACAATTTTCGGACATAGTGGGTGTTTTTATATTGATTGATTCTAACGTGAATTAACTCAAAGACGATAAGAGGTAGAACCATTATGTCTTCCACCAATTCATTCTCATTCAGTTTTTATTTTTCTGGTAGCAAAATTAATCGAATCCAAGAACACACTGCGCGACAGCGCCAGTTTCTGCGAATAGACTCCGATTTTTAGTGCGCAGAAATTAAATGACGCTAATCTTGCATTTTTCAGGTGCATCTTGTGCGTTTACAAAGTCGGTCGCGCGCCTGCAGCCCTGAGAACATTTGAATTCTGCACAGCGAGAAAAGCACCATCCAAAAGAACCAAATTTCAGTCATAACTCTGTATAAAAATTTGGTTGAAACTGGTTATATTAATTTCTATGACAACAAAGATAGTAAAACTTGGATTTTCCAAGTGCATGGTGCCTGATCCATGAAAAAGACGACTTCGTTAATTTGATACCACTAGAGAAATCCATCGCTTTCTAACCTCAAAAGAGAAAAACATTTAAAACCTCTTGACCACGAAATTGAATGGCTATTTAGTGTTATTACTACTCGTAGATACCCAAGTTACCCCGACCAGAGCGAGCACCACAAGGGTATTTAGCCAGGGCATTGGACCGCTAGTACGAGTATCTCTTGCCTTCAATGGACTGAATATCGGTCTTGCCAGCAATTCTCCAGAGCCAGTACAATTTTATAGAAACCCAACAGTATGTAAAGTGTATGCAATCTAACTTCGGGATACCAATTTTAGCACGGTGACTTAGAGCAGTGCATGCGTGCTGTCAGTGTTCTTTATTGACATTGAATTAAATGAGAGCAAACTGTCACTTAAATTCTAGAGAAGTAGTACTAATCTATTTTAGAAGCACTCTGTGAATTAATAGGTTCTTTCTTTGGCGAGACCAGTGAGAACTTTGTGTTGCATGCTGCCATGTTTGGGTCTGGACTGCGCACTTTCCATGATGCACTATGTTAATTATGCGACATGGCATGTTGGAGAGCCCTTGATAAGTGGTCAAGTTGTTACTGAAGCTTCGCTCACGAAGTTTGTCATGCAAGTTTGGGAGATAACAGCCTTGAAATTGAGGACCAGTGGGTGTGTCCTTGAGCAAGACACGCTAACCCCTGCTCAGACGGGCATTATACAGCGGCGACCAGCAATGGCCAGCGAGCAAAATAAATGTTGAGGCACTATAGTACTGCTTTGCCTAGCGCCCTAGATCATTGGGAAAAGGGAAGAGAAAGAGGCTAGAACCCTCGAGGGCTGCCTCTGACTGCCGTCTTTTAGGCTAATACTCGTACGCCCTTGCTAAGAAAGAGCACTCTAGCTAGGCCTTCATCGTCCTAACATTGCTGAAGTCTCCCCGAGACTGCCCCAAGCGTTAAGCCCTAATTGATTCAATGCTCCCAAAGGCATATTGTCACTGGTAGACGCCTCCCTATCGCAAACCATATTTTCCGGCTGAAAACATAGAGAGCTTACTCAGCCTAAATGGAGGATGGAGTCATAATCCAACCGATTCGCGGTTAACTGGAGAAAATTCCCCAGATGCCGAGGGCAAAGTCCTATGACTGCTTTCATTAGCATTTTTTAACTTCCCATGGTATAATAATTTTGCTCGAGGCTAGGAAAAAAAAACAAATGGTTTGGTCTTATTCGGTAACAGCACGAGTTTTCAACTTTAAAAAAAAAAAAGGAAACCTGTCGAACAGTATCTTGATGTACAGGGTTTTTTTTTTTATATTGATCGATTCTAAACTGAAATAACTCAAGAACGGTAAGAGATAGAAACATTCTGTTTTCTAACAATTAATCCTCATCCATTTAAGTTTTTTTATGTACCAAAATCAACCGAATCCTAGAACCCAATACGCGACAGCGACAGTTTGCGCGAACAGATCCGATTTTTAGCGCGCAGAAATTACGCTAATATTGCATTTACAAATGCATCTTGTGCGTTTACAAGGCAGATCGCGTGCTTGCAGCTCTCAGAAAATTCTAACAGGGCACAGAAAGAAAAACACAATCCAGAACTTAGTCAGAACTTGGTATAACAATTTGGTAGAAACTGGTAGTGTTAACTGTTATGACAACAAAGATAGTAAGAACTGGATTTGCGATGTGCATGGTGCCCGATCAATGAAAAAGATGATTTCGTTAATTTGATATCACCATAGACATTCATCGCTTTCTAACATCAAACTATAAAACACAAAATTCTTTTTCATGAAATATGAAGCCACAGCTTGGTGGACATTATTCCTTTTTTAAAAACCGTTTTAACTATCTTATTACTGCTTCTCGATGGTTTTTAGCAGTCTTCTCTTTGGGGTACCAGTGCGCTCTTTTTACGCCATGGTCTAAAAATGGCTTTGTTCCGTTGACTCCTTTCTAAAATGTTATTTCTATCAAAACAATCTTAAAAAGTATCCGAGACAAAACTTAAATGGCCAGAGAATGGTATACAGAAAACCGTTTACTTTTATCTCTTACCGTTTTAGAGTTATTTCATTTTAGAATCGATCAATATAAAAAAACCACCCTGTACTTTTGCTCGTAATCTATAATGTAGTCTTTTTGAAAATCCGAAAAGTTCTGAATAATCAATACATAATTGAACACTTCTTCAGTATTGTTCTGTGTTGTTCAGGTATGTAACCAATGCAGAAACCTTCTGTGGAATCCGAGCCGTTGAGATATTCACAATAATAATAATACAAGCTACAGAGAAGCTTTAAGTCACGAAACGCATGTCCTTGCACGCACATTCTCCATGCCTTTCCACCAAAGTACTCATTTTCTATGAGGGTAATCCATGCATAAAATCCATTAAGGGAGATGATGATTACTCTCATTATCGTTGCCACTGCATTTCACGTTTAACTGAGTATGCATACTTCAGTGTGTATGGCTGTGAATACCCACGGCTTGGACTCACAGCAAAGTAGGGTAATATTTTGCTCGATTAATGGACCGACCATCTTTTTCGAACTAGTCGACCAAAAGTATTAAATGTTTGGTTGAACAAGAAAAACGCAAAAAGTATCCATTTGAAACAAACAAACGCAATTTGCATTTGATACATGTTGTACCAGAATCCCCCGGAATTGCTTTTTTTTTTTTTTTTTCAATGTGATATTCTTCTACGTAATGCTTTATGACTCGCTTCTCATAATACAGTTGATTAAACACTCACACGAATTTCCAACGAGATTTCATTTATCGTTGATGTCTGGTGTGCATACAGGAGATAATGACAAACTTCTTTTTGCTTAAATTAATAACAAGAGCCAAAGTCGTTTTCAAGGAACAAATAAACGCAAAAAATTGTTTGTCATTGCAGACGTTCACATAGCACTCAATACATGGAATGTTGTCTTAGCAATGATTTTACAGATATAGCTGGCCCAGACTCTATATTTCAAAGAAAAAAACAACAACGGGATTTCCCGAAAACGGGTGCAAATGTGCGGCCTAATTCGAAATGGTGCTTTCAAAATAGCCAAAGTCCGACTTAGGCCATTATTGAATAAGACCATCTCATAATTCCTAACATAATAGTGAATCATTTGGTATTACATTTGTTGAAATTATGTGGCTGCCAGTTTTGATAAAATATAACAATTTCATGATATTTTTTTCTTGCAATGTAACACAGGGTTGGGCCAAATCACTTATCTCTATTATCTCAGAAAAGAAAAGAAATAAGTAAGGCTATATTGGAAGAACCATCACGAAGTGCACTCCAATAAAAATAACCCAGGGTACTAAACTATTGTCATTGAGTTCACCTAAACGGCGAGTTGGTTTTCTTCGCCCCCCCCCCCCCCCCCCCAATCACTCGTTCTTCGTAAGACAGAATGTAACCGTTCGCCTGTGGCCGTTCGAGTATGATATTTGCCTTAGATAGGAAAAATAGTAATTTTGACTCTAGTGATAAATCAGGCTAAAAGTGCCCTTTTTTCCATAATAGATTATTTATCAGAGCAGCATTTTTGCCACGGATCGTAATGAGACCATTTTATTTTCCCTTGGTCTACGGCCGTTACCCTGCTGACTTTTCGCCATCGACATACTGAAATGACATACATACTGATTGTTTCCTCATGACGTCTTGTATCAACGTTGCAAAGCTAAAATGCATGGTGATTTTTATGTTGATACGTTTTAGATTGAAATAGCTCAAAACGATTAGAGACTGAAACATTTTGTTTCCTGTCAACTAGGCAATAATCATTTAAGTCTGTTCTAGTGACAAAATCAACACATTTAAAAAACACACTTGCACAACATCTAGAATTCGCGTAGACAGATGCTTGATTTGGCTGAAAGTAACTGATTTACCGCGTCTTGTGTCTTCACAAAGCAGATCCCCGCAAACGGTTCCTTCCAAAATTTATCCCTGACTACAACAAGAAAAGCTCAACCAAAAACGTAACAAGAGCGTGGTACTGGCACCAACATTTTTTTGAAATCATTTCGTGTGAATTACTGAGCCAACGGAGATAGCAAACAGTGGATTGATTATAATTTGTTTCTTGTCCGTTAGATAAAAATGGCTCTATGACTTTGATATCCCCACGAACATGCATCAAAGCGTTGTGCTGATACTGTTACTATTCACTGACCGCATTACACAAGCACCCCTCCCCCTCCAACCAGACAGGTCTTGCGGCTGAATAATTGCACTCCCGCAGTGTTAAGAAGCCAATTTAAAGTTCTCCAACTCCCAACGTAAACAGCGGTCTTACAAAATGAGAACCGGACTCCAGTACATATGCTGGAAATTAAGATGCTCCGTATTCGGCTTCACGACGAATTCTGCGTTGTACTAAATGATGAGTTAAACTTGAGCAATTTTGGTTTGAATCGTCTTTGCTTCGAGGTGGGCGGGAGGGGGGGGGGGGAGTGATGGAAGGCTGGTTGTGAATATATTTGAATAAATCAGTAGAATATAAGCAAAAAATGCAAAGATTTAATATTATACGCCTTTGTTAATAATGTCATGGGTGCGGTCTAACTGCGTTGGACATTTTTTTCTCATCGACGTGATAAAGGGCAGAGCAATCTTTTCTAGCACGTTGTACCCTCTTTGATCTGTGCCCCGCCAAATATTGAATTCTGCAGAGGTTGCACGCAAGCTACCACTTATAGCGACTAATAGGTGGAGTAACGCCCTGTGGGAGATCTAGAAATATAGAGCAGGCGTGTGATGAAGGGGAAATAAATGAAAGATGGAGTGCGCAAACAAGAAGGAGGAAAATATAAAATAATAAAAGGGCGGATGATACGTGGAATTGGGAGCTTAGTGTACAATAGAAGGGGAAAAGAAAGAAAAAAAGGAAGAGGTATATTATAGTAGGTTACATGAATATGAAAAAAAGGAGGTGGGCGTGAAGGAGCTAAAGAAAGAGGAAAAAGATGATAAAGAGGAAGACAAAGAGGCAAAGAGGAGAAAGGGAGAGGGGGACAGACGACGTGGAGAAACAGAGAATGCAGAGTGAGATGTAAGAGGAAAAGGAAGAAGTAAAGGAAGAAGTAAAAAAAAAGTTCAAATTAGAGATACGTGAAGGAGAAAAAGAAGATGAGGCCAAGATGGAGCAAAAAAAGGAGGGAGATGGGGGATAAAGAGAATATTAAAAAAATATGAGGTGGAAGGGCAAAATGACAAATCAGAAAAAATCGGATTAATAAAATGAGGAAGGGGTGGGGTAAATCTAAAGTGGGGAGGAAAAGGAGCGAAAGAGAGACGGGTGAGATGAGGAAAAGAAGGAGGAAATTGAGGAGATTCAAGGAAAGGAATCTGGAGTGAAGGAAGAAAAATCTAAATCGAAGGCATCTGCGTTTCCAATGATAATTCAAGAAAACCTTGAATTTAGTGTAGAAGGAGTGATATACAGACCCATTCAATGTAAGAATTACATGAATAATGCATAGTATTTAGCCCTCAAGACTAGCTACTTATAGACCTGCTAACCTTGGTCGTATTCTTAACCCATTATTCTAGCACAGTACTATTGTACTCAACAACAGACCAAAAAGTCTTCTTGTACTGACATAGGTTTTTGTCTCCTATGCCCTAAATTCTATCTAACAAATCTATTCATGGCGTACTAATAATAATTATGCTTTGCCAGAACAAAAGTCTTTTGTCATGTATTAACTTTGTCGATGAAGGAATGTGATTGTAGAAAATGAATAGGCCCTACCACCCGTTGTTTTTTTTATACCTTCTATTTGATTGTGACAGAATATGAGTCCTTTGCGTATATTTTATCGATCAGTGTCACGAAATTCCGTTCTGCTCATCGACATGTCTTTCACCAGTGAGCAATCATTAAAGGTTGCAACATGAACAAAATTTTGTTGAGGTTTGTATCTTTTTTTCATTATCCGTATTTCTTCACGCGTCATCGCCTCCCTCAAATCCTTGCGAATCCCGATTTGTAGCATGTCCTCGCCTGATTGCAATATAACTGTGTGTTGGACGTTAGCGATCAATGGACCAAAAGAAATAGAGGAGGCGTTGACAACGTGCGTGTCATACTACTTTGGTTTTGATAGGGTTTAGTTACAGAAATGTATGCCCCTTACAACACTGTACTGTCATTCAAGAGAAGGGTTACTTCAACAATGCCTGTCAGGGCCAACTTAAAGCCAGGTCCGAATCTCAGAGAAAAAAAACCGCAGACACTCGTCCGCACGGCGGATCGAACTCGGGCCATCGCATGATGGGCGAAGAGTCTAGAACCATTACACTCCGAACGGCGGTCCGTTAAGACAAGCATCGGCCCGATCGACCTTCAAGCAATGTGAACAACAACACTTAGGCAGAGGCAGAAAAATGATGAGGTCGAATTTCACTTGATGAACTAGCAGTAGATCTAGATTGTTGACCCCGAAGTGCACAAAACCTTGTTAAGTCACTTTGATTTCCCCAAGTCTGTGCCCATTGGGCTCTGAGGCAATTATCCCCCTCCCCCGGCCCAAAATCCAAAAGGTGTGTTGCTATTCTAAGATTTTGTAGGTTTTGTTTTGTTTTGTTACAGTGGTATGTCCCTTGCAACACGGTTCCTTTCAAATCTTATGGTAAGTAAAGAAACGTTATTCTTAACACCTCACAGAGACAGTTCGTTCTTAAAAGCTTACAAGTGGAAACGATTTAAAAGTAGCATAAGGACAAGATATAAAAATGCATTCACAACAATGTAAGCGCAAGTGTAAACTATGTGCATGTACGTCTTATTGCAGTAGGTGTTATAGCAGCGGAAAAGCTACGAAACATAAAGTCATGTGATGTTCACGGCCTTGCACGCAGGAGCCACCCCCTCCCATCCTCCCCCCCAAAAAACAAAAACAAAAAAAAAAACACCAACAACCAACAACAAACAAACAAACAAAACAAACAAAAAAACAACCACAAATAAAACAACAACAACAAAAAAACAAAAAAAGTCTATTTGATTCCTATCATTGTTATTTTGTTTATACGTCTCCTGTAACACTATACGGTCTTTTTAAACAAAATTGCGATGAGCTACTTCCAGCTGTCCCTGTCAAGGCCAACCAGAGGTACAAGGGACACTACATCCAAGCAGAAAGACTGAGATACTCAATTTTAAAGAAAAGCAGACAAAGAACAGCAAACGCCTGTCCTCTGCGTCATAGGTGTTGATTCGTCTAAAAATAGATATCCACGGATTTTTCCTATCATCGTTCTTCATGAGAAGAATAGAGCTGCTAACTGTCGTAGAGAAATCGTAAAATGTGCATAATATTGTGCTTGGTATGCATTACTATTGAAAGGCATTGTTTGTTCGTGTTGTACTATTTGCGTTGTGCTGGTAGCCCAAAGAAGAAACGACAACTAATCAATCTCTTCCTTTCTTTCTCTCTCGCGTCTATCTTTCTCTTTCCTTCCCTCTCTTCTTCTCTCTCTCTCTCTCTCTCTCTCTCTCTCTCTCTCTCTCTCTCTGTTTCTCTGTGTCTCCTTGGGTCTGCCTTTCTCATCTCGATTGCGCACTGCGAACAGGCTGTACACTAATAAAAGAATTTCCGACCCAGGGTCAACGTGTTGCAGTCACGGCAATATCAAAATGGAATAATACGAAGCAAGAAGAATCGCAAAGGCTTTCTCTTGAGGGATAGGAAAACCTGTTGATTGATGTTGACGCCATTTTTATTGTCAGTTCATCTTGAAAGGCGGCCAAAATGGGCGATGCGTCTGATGACAAAGCGGAAAAAGAATAAAACGAAAGCTGTATGAATGGATCCGCCTTTCTTTAGACGCTGTGCATGCGTTTTGTCGTTTGGGGAAATTGCTATTTCTTGCAATTACGCGGATTTATATTATGCATAAATCTCGACTAAACATTCGAACTCGTGGAAGCCAGCCACTGAACTGAATTGGGAAGGGAATGGCTGGGGCGGTTAAAAAAAGGAAAACAAAATTTAGGGATATCTTCATGCCTATAATATGACTTAATCCTCTTCGTTCTATGTGGATCATAGGGCCTTTACTCGGTATTGGGCTACTCGCTTTGCCTCATTCTAGAAAAGTTCGATGTTTTTCAGCTTCCTGTCTAAAGCCCTTTACCATGTTTTTACTGGGCGGCCTTGTTTTCTCTTCCCATGGGGGTTCCAGTCCGGTGCTTTCCGTGCGATGTTGTGAGGACCTCTGCTCAGGGTATGACCTATCAATTTCTATTTTCGTGTCCGACTTTTAACCACTTTCGGCATCTGACTTTTCCTGTTCCACAGATCATCGTTGGCGATTCTGTCAGGCCATATAATGTAGAGTATCTGTCTTAAGTACTTGTTGATAAAGCGTTGGGACCCTTTCTCCATAACACCTAAATCAATAGTAAAGAGTGATAAAGGTGTTTACTTCGGACTTAATATTCAATTTGACTTTTTTCTTGTCTTTTATTGAATCATTAGTCCGCAAAAAAGCGGACGGAAGAAGCATTGCCTGGGGGGAGGGTACCTTATTTTCTTTATGTAGGCCTATCGTGAAAAGAGTTACAGAGGCAGGTGGAGAATATGAATGTAAAACAACAACAACAAAAGAAAAAAAAACAAGGCTAATCACAACTGTAATAAGGAAGTGGGGGTGGGGGGGGGGGGGGCTGCAGCATAAGGCAAGTATAGTGTTGTAAAGAGAAAGAGAGGGGAGATAGATAGAGAGAAGTAAGGAATACAGCGAAGGGTAAGGGGGGGGGGGGGAGGTGGTAAAAGAAAAAACAGACATTCATTGATTCATGCTGCTGGTGTTGATTATAGAGCCTCGTATTGACTATGAGAGCGTAAAGAGGAATGAAAAGAGAGACAAGAAAGAGACACACAATACAATTAATTAGGTAGGCCAACAGGAAATATCATTTTCTGTAAGAAAAAAAAAATGTGCGAAGCTACTATAGAAGAAGTATGAACGCCCTACTGCAGAAGTCTGTGCCAAAATTGGAGAATCAATTACTTTGTGTGACACATACAATGATGGAATATTCTCATGGTTGATTGTAAAAGTTTTCCTTTGGCTATGACTCTTTCTGAAGGCCTCCCCAAGATTAGACGTTCTTTGGGTGTTTTTTTTTTTGTGTGTGTGGGGGGGGGGAGGGGGGGGGACCTTGTGCCTGCTCAAAACGATCTTTTCGTCTGCGAATTAAATGTATTATTTTGCTGGATGGGTTATTTTTCATTTTGGGGCTTTCGGTGCATTATTAAATGTAGTTTTCTTGCATTGGTTGTGCTTTACTGTTCAATTACTGTCCGTCAAAATGTCAGATGGGAAAATAGACAACTTGTTAGGTTTGCAATTAAACGTATCATTATTATCGAATTCGTGTCAGGAGTAGGCCACGGCAGTAATGGATCTCCGTCCTTTTGGCCCTTTTGAACGCGGTATTGTTCATTAAGTTTTCAGTTGACCAAATTTTCTGGCTTCTTAAACATTGGCGTCTATGGTTTTCTACCCCTTCGGTATTTCCTGTCCTTGTGATAAAAAAAATCCCCAATTAACATAGCCTTTTTACATTAAAAAAAATGTTAGTACATGTGGATGGATTTAATTAATGTCGCGCAAAAAGGTTGAAACCAATAGGCAGACATGTTCAGTTAGGTTGTGAAATGAGAAAAATATGTCTGAAATTGTTTTTCATGAAAAGAAAAGGCACCTTATTTTTTTCACATCATGAATTTACACACCCTCATACACACAGACAATAGCGCGCGCGCGAAAAGATAATGAGAGAGAGCGAGAGAGCGGAAGTCACTAATACACACACATACACACACAAATAACACGACAACAACACAAAAAAAAGTCCGCTTTTTTTTTCAAACTACGCCACGGCTATTTGTATTTGGCTCTGATGTGATTGGTAAAGATTATAGTATTATGTGGAAAAGTGACTTTGAATTCTGTAATGTTTTAGCTAAACTTTGACATCCCCTTATTTTGCAAATAGAACTCATTTGAATAGGCCTATAATGTATGTGTTTACATTTCCTCGATAGAAAACACGGGTCAGATAACAGCACATAAATTGATCCCATGGTTGACTAGTTTTGTATCTAATCTCCTCGTTCGTCATCGATCTCGGCTCCTCCCCCTCCCCCCTCTCTCTCTAGCTCTCTCTG
>JAUKPP010258210.1:0-12083 GCA_032273245.1 Phyllaplysia taylori
GGAACTCCAAACTGGAGCTTGTGTGGGGAGGATTGAGCATTTTCTACAATCACAAAACATGTGCGCTCAGACAAGTATAAGGTCATTTAAGGGACGGACTACTTTGACCTTGTCTGTCAGGGCCAACCCGGGCTGAGACGGACATTGTCCTAGCAAAAAAATTGAAAATATACTCGATCAAACAAACGGGCCTCGAACTCACGTCCTCTGCGTGACAGACAAAGCGCCTAACCATTACACTAAAGACGCCTGAAAAATTGGTACGACTGAAATGATATGTGATGAAAGATATCAAGCACATGTTTATTTGCTTTCATATTGATAATTATCAACATTGAATTGCACCTTCCATTAATAAATAAGCATTCATTAAGTTATTTTAAGTCATGCTGCATGGGGGGAGGGGGGTGGTTGGCACTATTTGTGCATCCGTCAGTTAGAATGCATCCCTCTCAGCACAAGTTGGTCCTGTCATACAGGGTCGTAGTAGCCCGTCTCTTAAATAACATCACATTGTTGCAAGGGACGTAGAAAAAAAACAACAACAATCCTATTTAGGCCTGCGCCACTTTTCATTATTATCTCCCTTATCTCTCAAGTTAGCTTCTTTACAGTAAGGATCCTTAAAAATTATGTGCATGCTTATAATATCTTCGCTTGTCTGGCTTTAAGAACTCTACCTAAGAGAGACTAATTTCCTCCCCAGGTCCACTTCCATGACAGTCTGGACCCTCAGCCCTTGATGAAGCTCGGATACGTCAGTTTTTTGCCTTTACACGGGGACCGGCTGGACACAGCTAAGGCAGAGGCCGACTTGATAGCCTTAAAAAACATTCAATTATAATACTTTGTAATTTATAAGTTATGAGCTGCGCTGTAAGTGGGTTTATTGATTGGTGTGTGTGTGTGTCTGCGCTGTGTGTGTGTCTATGCTGTGTGTGATTCGGGTGAAAGTGTACACCAGGAACGCTGATTTATCATAATTTGGATTAACTCCGTCAGTCCCCTGTCATTGCATTTTTGCTGATTTAATCTACATCCAGCATTAACACTAACCGTTTTGGTTTGGTTACCAGTTTTACGTCCCCTGAAACACTGTAAGGTCATTTAAGAGACGTGCTACTTCGACCCTGCCTGTCAGGGCCAACCCGGGCTGAGAGGGAAAAAATCCCAGCAGAAAAAATCCCAGATCGTCCACGACAGGGAATCGATCTAGGGTCTTCCCACATGCAAGGCAAAGAGCCAAACCATTGCACCACAGCGCTGGTCGAAATAGAATGAGTGTATTTCTATTTGTTGTTTGCCTATCACGCCGAAGACCTGAGTTCGATGATTCCCAATAGTTCAGTCCCAAACTCTGTATTTATGCTAGAAAAACCCAGGGTTATTTTTGTTGCAGTTCATTGAGGCAGCAGATCGGCCCCACTACATGTAATTGGAAAAACCTACTGTTTTTTATGAGTTTGGGACAGCTCCATTGGGTAGTAGTAAGGAGTGGGTTATTTATAGAGGCGCCAGCCTCAGCTTTTTTAGCCTCTTCGTGTTTTGGTTTTTACTTAAGCACTCAATCAGGCTCCATTGGGAACGAACATCTCTGCCTCGTTGCTGGGATTTGCCCCTCTCAACCCAGGTTGGTCCTGACAGGCAGGGTGGAAGTAGCTCGTCTCTTATATGACCTCCCAGCCCTACAAGAGATGTAAGCTAATCACCAAACCTTGATCTTCTTTCATTGTTCTCAGCTCATGGGTTGAATGAGGTATCGATACTCTTAAAAAAGGTTGGTAAATATGTGTCGATCTCCTTGGAGATGATATTGATATATAAAACAATACTGTTGGAACTTCATGAGGAAATTTTAGTTGTATACTATGAGTATGATGTTTGATAATTTTTTCTCCATTTTCTGGTCATTTTCCAAACAACCCTCGTATTCGGCTTATTGCATGAGAAATGTTTTTGTTCATGTGTGCATGTAAACTTAGTGCAAGTAAGTACGTGATCTTACAACCTGTTTGTCTTTTTTGTATTACATTCATCTTACACTGTAATAAAGTTGTGTAAATAATGTTTGGAAAAAAAGGATGTTTGTTTGTTTGGGTTTTACAGCTCTATTGACACTATAAGGTCTTTTTGGCGCCCAAGAAAGGATGTTGATGACTTCAGTTTTGTTGCTAAGATAAAGAATATCTGTGGTGTAAAGTTTTGGCTCTTCGCCTATAATGCAGATGACGTGAGTTCGAGGACCACGTGGGTAGGACCTACTTTGTTTGATTAAGAATATCTCTGTCAGTGGACCCCAGATCGTCTGCACGTGGGATCGAACTCGGGTCTTCCCCATGGATGACGAAGAGCCTAACTATATGACCACAGATGCAGTAACACAGGGTTGAAGTGGCTTACTAGGGTTGTGATTAAAAAACAAACCTCACTAATTGATTTCCACAGTATATTTGGATTCGATATTTGTGCGCGCTCAAAAGCCATTTCCATTATTCCATTATGGCTTTTTTGTAGGGTTTTACTGCTCCATCAACACCATAAGGTCATACCAGCATTTTGCACTCTTCCATGTTTCTCTGCCGGGCTTATCTGCTTATACTGTTGTCTGTGGTACAATGGATAGGCTCTTCGCCTATCATGCAGAGGACGTGAGTTTGAGGCCCGCGTGGGTCAGTTTGTTTGATCGAGTATATCTTTGTTTTTCTGCTGGGACAATGTTCCTCTCAGGCGGGGTTGGCCCTGACAGGCAGGATCGAAGTAGCCCGTCCCTTAAATGACCTTATAGTGTTACAAGCGACGTTAAGCCAAAACCAAATAAATGTGTGGTCTACTCCTTCCTCTTCTTACCTGTAAGAATGACAAGCGAGAAGGAACGATTTCATTTTTTATAAAATGCTTGCTTTATTTAGCATTAGAATGTGCGTTACATGTAGATATTTCATCAACATATTCCATTATAAGCTGCCCCACTGGGGCAAACAGAGATTGTCCTATCGTTGAAAAATATTCGAAAACAGAGGAGGAAGACGAGTACAATTCAGAAAGCAGTATAAGCAGTATAATATATTGGTCAGAAGCTTAGTAAATGGGGAAGGGAGAGGGGGGGGGGGGGATTTTGCAGGTATGAGAAAGAAGATAAAATGTTTTCACGGGGACAAAATAGGGCAGAAAGGTTAGGTACAAGCCTGAAAAAAGAAAGAAATATATATAGTAATATATAACCCTAAGGCTAAAATACCTAAGATTTGAACCTACATCTTAGGGGGTAAATGTGCACTGACATTATGCAATCTTATAATATCTACAGATACAGGTGCTATTTTACAAGTCCAGCTTAGAAGTCGAAGCATTCATGGAATGTCCAAACTCGTCCTCAAACTCCATTGTCCAGCATGGGTAGGCTTGTTCATCAACTATAGCTCACTTTGAGGAAACTGCAAAAAGCTGAGAGTACTTAGAACTTTTGATGCTTTCCTCGTTTGGCCCCATTCAGTACTCGCCAACTCAAAGTATGTTTTTCATCTAACTTTGCATTAGCTTTTGCCCTGTGCAAGCTTACATTTTTTAACTTTTGCCCTGTGCAAGCTTACATTTTTTAACTTTTGCCCTGTGCAAACTAACATTTTTTAACTTTTGCCCTGTGCAAACTAACATTTTTGGTCCATCAACCCACGCCGTTGTTTCTTGTTTTTTAAATAGCCTAGTAAATTCTACCATGTAACAAAATGTGTTTTCGCATTTTGGCTCACAATTGCACCCAATACTATGCTTTTCTTCGTTAAAACAACAAGAACAAAACAACCCCGACCAGTTGCAATAACATTAAATCAACGCACCGATCCATGTTGAACACTATCGTGGCCCGCCACTGTTCAACCATGCATCAGTAGACTAATGCGTTTTTCACGTGAATATCAGACTATCTGGTGACGCAACTGTTGGCAATTAGTTCTGCTTCGTCTTCTCGAGAAGCTAAAATGGTGATAATTAGTTTGAAGATATTTGAGGTACCAGCTTCTTTGGCTGTGAATTGGAACAGGGTCTTTCACAGAGAGTATAAAACGCAGGAGTTGGTTCATCTTCATTCTTATCAAGCTGTATTACATTATGTTCTTTCAATTACAACGTATATTGTAAGATGCCCACTCTCGAAATAAAGCAGTTACTACAATTAGCGGATTATCCTCTCTCTACACAGGCAAAATTATTTCGAGTTACCAGCTCGAAATCGAAAGGCCCATAATTCCCCTTACCATCCACCACCATTCATCGATTTTGTTATTCGAGGAATTGACACAGATCAGTAAGGTCACGTCCTGTAAAGGCTCTACGGGTATACAATGTAATACTATTATTTCAAGATACTTTCAGCTTGTGACTATCCAAGTAAAACACAAATGCGGTGAATACATTTTTATGGCAATTTTGGTAACAACACAAAAACATTATACGATAATCCCTTAGCTTGGACTATAAAGGCGGGTAGGTTATCTCTGCTAGTGAACAGATGCACCCGGGTGCATACTGATAAGATCATTTCTTGAAATTTTGACCATCATTATGACTCAGATATTTTTCAATGATTCGCACAGCCTCATGTACGAAAAAGGGGAAAAGAAGAGAGATTGCTATTTTAAGAGCCAATGGCATGAAACTGAAAAATTTTGTAAAAACTAGCCTTTCTATCTAGAGGATTATATACCTAAAACATATTGGTTAATTAAGGGAAAGTTTCTGTTTTGATATTCTTTTAAATGATGAAGTGAGAGGTATAATCATCGGTTCAAATATTTATGAACTACAGAACTCATCGCTAATGAAACCCAAAAATTTAACTCAGATCTTCAGCCCATAGATGATCAATAATTATCAGCGTCAATATTCTCAAGTAACGATTTTGGCAACAAGAATACAATTCATAAACAATTAGAATTATTACATTATCCACTTCTCCTAAGCGCATACAGTGGACCTCTTCCCGAGTTCAGAGTTGGCGCGGCTCCCATCCACGGTAACCGATCCCCGTATATCATCCCTTGACCTCTGGTGTTACGGTATCCAATCTTTCCTGGGGACGAATATTGCGGTGAAAAGAGATACGGATTCCCTCTGAGTGGGGATGAAAGAGGGGACGGATAGGAGAAAGGGGAGTAAAAAGGAGATTGGTATAAGCTAAGGCGAGGACTATCTGGGTTGTCGTTGTTGTCAGATCTTTTGAATCTTCTGTGAGGTCGGGCTGCTGGGGGGCGTGACCCAAAGGTTGGGGGTTGAGCTGCCGGAGAGGTCAGAAGTCGGGAGCCAAAGGTCGGGGGTGGAGGTGGTTGGGAGCCAAAAATAGGGGGTTGACCTGCCGGAGAAGTCAGAGGTCGCGAGGATGGGGAGGCGGGGGGACTTCGAGGTGGCCCCACGACAGGGGATTGAGGACTACGGATAAGAGGAGGAGGAGCCCTTGACCTTGAACTTTGAGCCCACGGCATCTGGTCTCCGTAGATGATACCTTGACCTCTGGGGTTTCGATAAGCCAATTTGTTTGTCGCTGCCCTGCGTGGGGAATAAAACGGGGCGAAGGGGCGTCTGAAGAACGGGGTAGGCCTGTATGGAGATGGAGGGAAGAAAGAAGAGAAAAAAGGTGATGGAGGGAAGAAACTAGGGGAGGACCCACTCTTATCCGAATCTTCGCTGTTTGATCTCTTAAAACGACGGTGTGCGCTTGGTGCCCGACCAGGTGCTGAGCTCGGCGCCCAAGGTAAACGGTCCCCGTATATCACACCTTGTCCTGTCCCGCTTCGGTGAGCGACTTTGTTCGGAGCTGTTGAGCGAAAGTAAGGTGAAGGTCGTGGCGAAAAGGGATAGGGCGAAAAGTAAGGGGATGTTTGGAAAGGAGAGAAGTAAGATGGGAAGAAGCTTTGCATGGAGGAAAAGAAGTTGGCGGGGGGCATATCTCCTACTTCTTTGTTAGCACGTTTGAAGCGACGGTGCGCATGCGCAGAGCGGGGTGGGGTGAAAGAAGGGGGTGGAGCTTGGTAAGGAGAGGAATAAAAAGGATAATTAGGGGATCTAGGTGGGAAGTATGGGGATCTTTGTCGTGGGAAGGTAGGGGGATACCGGTTGGGTGTTGGGGGTGGGAAGCGTTGGGGGAAGTAATTCGGCGGAAGTGGAGCTCTTCCGCGTGTAGGGTAAGGCACGTATTGAATATATGTAACAGGGGGAGGGGGTGGGGCACGGGCGTTCTCCGAAGGCTTGAAGAAATCTACTGGGATAGAGAAATCCCCGAAAGTGATGACGTCATTTGAGGAGCTGCTACTGCTGTCGGAGTTATCGTCACCGGAAGCTCGCTTCTTACGTCCCATTGGCGGTGGTGCTGGGCCGGGAACCGGTGCTGGTGGGGGATGGATAAATGGGTCAATATGATTCGGTATTGGCGTACCTGGTGCTGGGTAGTTTTGACTTTGTTGTGTTTGTGGGGGTGCGGGTTGGAGGAAAACTGAGTTTTGAGGAGGGGGAGGTAAGTGGTTACTTTGATGTGCAGGGAGCGGTGGGGCTTGCCCATACGAGGTTGGTTGCGGCATTGATGGCTTGTACGCTGATGGTAATCTGTTGGCTTGTGGGATATACGAGGGAGTATTGAAAGGGTTCTGAACGTAGTTGGGCGCGTTGTTTATGGCAGGATTTTGTTGGTGCGGGGCAGCCCGGGGAGCGGCGGGTCTGTACTGAGGCTGTGCATATCTTTGTGAGAGTTGAGCCAATCCCTGTTTGAGGAGGGCGGGGTTACGTTGAACAGGGGCGGGGCTTGTATAGTACGGGGCTTGGCTTTGTGGATAAGTTTGATAATTTCTTTGGTTATAGTAAGGGTTGTTGTAATATGAACTAGGCTGTTGGTATTGCTGTCGCTGCTGCTGTTGATATTGTTGCTGCTGCATAATTTGTTTCTGCTGTTGAAGCTCGCGTATAAGCTGCTGCATTTGCTGGCTCTGTCGCTGCAGTTGCTGTTTCTGGTAGTAAACTTGTTCCTGTTGCTGCCTGTAGTAGTTGTTGTAAGCAGCCTGCTGCTGCTGCTGCTGTTGCTGAGGTTGTTGCTGGGGAGGGTACTGTGTATACACTTGGACAACACGAGGTGGTTGTTGTTGATGAGGCGGCATTCTCTTCCTATCGTCTGACTTCTCAGCAGGCTTGAAAAAGTCCACAGGGATGCTTACGTCACCAACTGTGACGACGTCATTGTTGGCGCCCCCTTCTACTGCTCTCTTCTTCCTCCCATGGAAATATCCGCCTGGACCTCGCCTTGGTGTGCCGAAATAGGGAGTGGGCGGGGCGAAAGACCGTGGGGGAGGAACCCCACCTCTTAAAGGATTTCCCTGCCAAGGGATTTGACTGGCTGGCGAAGAGTAAAGGGGACCTCTACGGGGGACAAAGGGGCCTCTACGGGGGGCAAGGGGAGGGGTGTACGGGTTGTAATACCTACGAATAATTCTCGGTGGATAATAAGCGGGTGGGGGTGAGTTTTCGGGCTGTTCGCGGGGTTTGAAAAAATCCATTGGGACTGTGACGTCACCAAAGGTGATGACGTCATTACTGCTACTGCTGCTGTCGGAATTGTCGTCTGAGGAGCGCTTCTTTCTGCGTTTCCCTGGCAACATGTCGCCGTAGTAGCCGTCTCGGTTGAGTCGCTGAGGGGGACCTCGCATGCCGACAGGGATCTGTGGGTAGTCGCCGGGGTCTTTCATGGGCATCTGGGGATTCATGGCGCGGTTCATACGGCTGAAGTACCTGAGGAAGAAAAAAGATAAAGAATGCATCGTGGCTGAACTATTTAAGGAAAAAAATAGGGTAAAAAAAATACAGAGGTTTTACCTTTTAGTACTTAGTTTGCAGTTAGTTGTTTATAGAGGCGCCAGCATCTTTGGCTGTTTTGGCCAAATCTTTTGGTAAGCTTGAGTAAGATAACTCTACAGCCCCCTTTAAAGTATGGAATTGAATTAAATTACTTTCCTGACGCTTTTGCGTTCATTCAAGTTACCATGGGCACTGCATGCTTGCTAGGAAGTTGTTGAAAATGTTTCTCAATGACTTTGATCTGTTGGGCTAATGTAAAATTATAAAGCTCATATGGCATGCTGCTTTATTATTAGTTTTATTATTATCATTGTTATTGTTGTTGTTATCAGGAATTTGCTCCTCTCAGAGCGGGTTGGCCCTGCAGGCAGGGTCGAAGTAGCCCGTCTCTTAAATGACCTTACAATATTGCAAGGGACGTAAAACTGGTAACCAAACGAAACCAAACTGAAAACTGTTCTTTAGGCGGAGCGTCCACTGACCTGTTTTGTCAGTTGCAGGCCAGGCTCATATGTATATCATATATAGATGAGCCTGGCCTGCAACTGACTAAACAGGTCAGTGGACGCTCCGTCTAACCGCGGTGTGTGCTCTAAGGCAAACACTGCATAAATATGACTTAAGTTATCGGCTAAAACAGCAAAAGAGCTGACACTTGTATAGATAAGTAAAACAATTCTGACTTTAGTTCTCTCTACCATGCCGGTGGTTGGAGAGCCCCGCTATTGTCGTCTTTTGGTTTGGTTTGGTTTAGTGACCAGTTTTACGTCCTTTGCAACACTGTAAGATCATTTAAAAGACCGGTTGCTTCGACCTTGCCTATCAGGACCAACCCTAACTAAGAGGGACGAATCCCAGCAAAGAGACGCAAATGCTTGTCCGTATGTGGATTGAACTCGGGTCTTCTGTATGATAGGCGAAAAACCTAATCATTACCCCACAGACGCCAGAGGTTCAGTCTTTCCCAACTCCATATTTATACTTGATGTAATTTATTATAGATGCGCCCGTTTCTTTGGCTATTTTAGTCTACGTACTAATTATTGATACTACTCTAGATTCTCGCGCCTCTATAGATTAATAACTTTTTAAAAGTCATGTGTTCTAATTAACCTCCAAACGCTGAAATAATAATACAATGAGTGCTGATCGCGTCATAACACCGCGACAAATCAGACAAGGGCTCAATTAATATTATTATAATCTTATGCATATAGACTTGCAAGTCTTTTTAACTAGAACAAGGGCATGCTAAAAAGGGGACGACGGTGAAGAGAGACACAGGGAGAAAGAGAGGGAGAGAGAGAAATAAAGAGCGAGAGAGGGGAGAGAGAAGTGAAAGAAAGACAGTGAGAAACAGAGAGTAGACAGAGAGGGTAGACAGAGCGAGAAAGAGAGAAAGGGTAAGAAGAGAGAGAGAGAGAGAGAGGGAAAAGAGATAGATAGAGAGAGAGATATTACCAAGAAAATGTGGCATGTTACATTTGAGGCAGTGATATTAAGACGGTAAAATTTATCAAGTACCTGAAAAAGAAAACCTTTAGAGAGTTGGAAATAATATCTCATGAGTATCTAAATTTAGCTGATGGCTAAAACAACAACAACAAAAGCAACACCAAAAACAACAACATCAACAACAACAACAACAACAACAATAATTATAGTGACAAGAACAATAATAACATTAGTAACAACAACAAATAAACAACAATAACATAAATATATTACCAAGAGGAGTAATACAAACGGCAATAATAAAAAAAAGAATCACTCACAACAGTTATCTACATTTTCAACAACAACAACAACAACCACAATAACACAACAACAGCAACAACAACAAAAACGACCACAACAGCAACAACAATAGCGAACGTAAGTAACAACTGACGGCATTCTTCACCAACAAAAATACCATGACTGATAGCAACAACAACAACAACAACAACAACAACAACAAAAAAGCAGGCAAGAATCATAGCAATTTTTTGCTTTTTAGTTTGTTTACCAGTTGTACTCCCCTCACAACATTGTTATGGGATTTAAGTGACGGGTTATTTCGACCCTGCCCGTTAAGGCCAACCCGGAGTGAGAGAGGGACGAATCCCAGCAGAGAAACGCAGATGGTCGTCCTCACGCTGGATCGAACGTAGACCTTCCTCGTGATAGACGAAAAGCCTAACCATTACACGACAGACATCATAGCAGAACTGTAACAATCCTACTACTACTACAACAACAACAACAGCAACAACAACAATAACAAGAACTACAACGCAGCTCAGCTTATTGATCTATTACACCTGCGACAAATTCTGATAGCAAAGGCAAGAATTACAGAAATACTGGACGGAAGACTGTAACGAGTAACAACAACAACAACAACAACAACAACAACAACAACAACAACAACTGCACGAATAGCTACAACCGGCGCTGTAACGTAAGGGTTTAGGCTCGTTGCCTATAATGCGGAATACTCGAGTTCGACCTCACATGCACACGATCTGCGGTTGTTTTTTTTCTTGGATTTTTTTCCTTTTCAGGCGAAATGGCCCGTGTCTTAAATGGCCTTACAGTGTTGTAGGGGACGTAAAACTGGTAACCAAACCAAACCAATTATTACAACACTGTTCGGCTTATTATAGGGCTGTCCCATACTCTATAAAAATAGTAACAACAGCGGGATTTCCCGGAGAGGAGGGAGCAGATCTGCACCCAAATGCACTGCAATAAAAATAACCCTGGGTTTTACTAGCATAAAAACCGAGTAAGGGATTGAACTATAGACCTACCACATTGGCGCCAAATTCTTGACCATGTCACTGGGTTCCTTCCCTGGAGTAGGTTCCATCCCAGATGACATCATAAATCTGTTTCTCATCATCCTCTTCATGTAATCCCCACCAAACTCGATTTTCTTGCCATTTGGATCCCTGGCCGTCCCCATCATTATGCTCATCATCTGCGACATCGGATTGGCTCCTGGCGAAGTCTCCCCCGGCTCCGCTGCTGGGCCCATTAGAAACCTCTTCTTTCTTGAAAGCTCCTCCCCTCCCTCTGACGTCACCACGTTAGCTCCGCCCTCTGAAGACAACAAGGACGAATCGGCGACAGCTTCTCTTCTCTTTCTTCCTGGATACTGGTCTCCGTAGATACCTGAGCCTCCAAAACTGACTTGCTCTCCGTAATAAGATGATGGGTTTGTTGGGCGAACACCGTATTCCCTCATAGCTCTTGATTTCTGCATTTTTGTCAACATCATCAACATCCTCATCATCTGGGCTGATTCGCTGACCTCCTTTTTAGGACCTCCTCCAGGGGGTCCGCCTAACGTCATCCCGTTGAGGAATCTTTTCTCCCTGGATAGAGTCGACAAATTCTCGACATTATTACTCTCGTCTGCAGCAACCTCTGAGTGTGCACTTGCTTCTCGCTTTCTTTTGGGCTTTGAACTTCTCGTGTAGATTGCTCCAGATCCGGTAAGTAGGTCAAGCGGCCCTCCTCCGGTGCCCTCAGTTGGGGACGTGGTGTCTTGTGGGATGTATCCCCCGATTTTGCACTCGGGTGGGAGAGAAGATCCCACCATGAACATGGTCAGTTGGTCAAGCAGAACATTGGCAATCATGCCCTGGAAGGCACGACGTACCTCAGTCTCGACGTTGATTCTGGGAAAGAGATGGAGAACATTGCTGTTATCATCAGTACTTTTATGATCATACGAATGGTATGGTATGGTATGGTATGGTTGTTGTTGTTGTTGTTGTTGCTATTGTTGTTGTTGTTGCTATTGTTGTTGTTGTTGCTATTGTTGTTGTTGTTAGTTAATAATATTGCTCTTGTTCTTGATATTTGCTAAAAAATTATTGTTTTTGTTTTTGTCGATGCATTTATTTATTCATAGGCTATTATTCATGCACGTATTTTGATTTTTGTTGTTGTTATTGCTGTTATTGTCACTATCATGATGATAATTAATTATCGTTTTAGTATGCATATGACAGGTATTGATAGTGATATTGCTATAAAAGCATTGATATCATCATCATTTTTTATCAATACATGTATTATAATTATCAATGTTACATGTAGAGCTATATTTATTATTATTATTATAATATTTTTTTTATATATTAATTATTATTATTATTATTATCATTATTATTATTATTATTATTACTATTATTTACACTTTTAGTTTTAAAGCTTTTTACACTTTCGTATGCGCTTTCACGCGTGTATATATTACA
>JAUKPP010258221.1:0-12082 GCA_032273245.1 Phyllaplysia taylori
CCCCCCCCCCCCCCCCCCCCCCCCCCCCCCCCCCCCCCCCCCCCCCCCCCCCCCCCCCCCCCCCCCCCCCACGTGTTGTGTATGCTTGGTTGGGGGTTCTACGGCTCTATCAACTCAATACGGTCATTTCGGCAGCAAGACCCATTCTAAAGCAATTTTGAATTTTGCTCAGGCTGCAGCCTACTCTCTTCGCCTTTTAAAAACACCAAGGGATCTTTAACATGCACAACTTTCCCCCACGTCTCAGAAATTTTCAGCCTTAGTGTGAGAGAGAAAGTAAAGAAAAAAATGCCACGTTGAAAATTTCCTTCTGCTTGATAAAATCAAAGAATTTAAGTTTCATTTTTAAAAATTTCTTCAGTTTTAACATCTAATCTTTCATCAATCCTTTTCTGAAAAATCTTATCCTTGAGAATGTAGTTTGCATGCTTTATACTCAGTACCATAATGCATACGGTTCTAAAGAGAGCACAAGCACGAGGTTTTGATGCTAAAAGATGGTGCGCAACATTCTGTGTTGGTGTGCAACCAGAAAATGGACACGCTACGTAGGCGAACCCGGAAATGGACATGCTGCGGAGGGCGGACATGCTACAGAGTCCTACATGTATATTTGCATATGTGCTGTTTATGGCATTAATGTAAACTAAACCTTAAAATCAGTGCCCTTATAAAATAATTTGCATCATGAAGATTGCATAATTTAGTGCTTTCTCCTGACCCTTTAGGAGCGGAGCTTGTTGATTTCAGAACGAGCACCTGGGCTCACCACACATGAAGGGATTCTATACAAAAGCCTAAATGCCATTTTTAGATTTTTCTCAATAGCCTACTCTCATACCTTTGTTGGGAGAGCTGTATACAGTAAAAGAGCTACTGTAGCCATAAAAACTCTATTGGTCTCATAAAAAGTTCCCCAAAAATTAGTTTCACTTAGTTTAACAGTACCCCTCAAAACAGGAAAATAAATTACATATAGGCTACCTTTGTAGCCTCGACTCCACAAATGGTTAGAGAATAGGATAAAAAACATCTTAAAGGTAAAATTTCGATCTATGTTACTCCTTCCATTCAGGAAATCTACTCTCAGCCAGGCAAGTAGGCACTTGCAATAGCATGGGCAGTCAAGAAATTCTTCTACCATCTTATGTGGATGATATTTCACACTACTACAGTCCGTTCCAAAACATTTGGGCATCTCCCCATCTTATACATCAGGATTTTATGCTGCTTACAGTAAGCCTGCTGAATCCCTACACTTAAGGCTAGATCAGTCAATAAGTTTTATAGAATGTTGGTGAGCTTTTTTCCATTTAAAGCTTTACACAATGTAGGCACTCCTGTAGTCTAAAAGACCCCCACTGGACACACTCATGAGTGCCAAACCACAGGCAAAAACAGAGGATTGCTTACTTAAGTATAAGAATACTAGTACAGCCTTCACTGGACTGGACGAAAATGTAAATACATGTAGTCATAAACTTGAATTCCATGCAAATCATTGCTGTAGAACTCTAAACAGCTAAATTGGTCTTAGCAAATTGTTAAGGAGAGAGAAAAAAACTGAAAGTTAAGGTTGCTATGTGCATTTTTTAGCTTTTTAGAATCCAATGCTGCTATGACTTTTTGAATGGGTCAATCTATCTGAAAATTGTTAATGAAATGAGTTATATGATGCCAATTATAATTTCACCAAATTCCGATTTAGCTGTTTAGAGTTTTGCAGTAAAGATATGTAAAGTCTATTGCACACTTTGAGGTAGTAAAAACTTTTTTAAAAACAAATTCTTTTCCCGTTTGCCTCCAAAAATATTCAGGCAAAAGTCTTCTGAGAAAAAATAACTATTAAGAAATTATGTTCTGTAACATGATATGTATACCCAGTATACCTTGTATAAATGTCTCTGATCCTGAGTAATGTAAAAAGACATAAAAGTAAAAAAGTATACTCTTACAAAAATATACATGATTGTGACATATATCTGAACATTTTGTGTACATTAAATTGAGTAAAAAGTGAATCTTTCAAAAGAAGTCTTCATAACTTGGCTCTGTAAGTTTCTCTCCATGATTGCTGTTAATGGATCGGCCTCCATCGACACATGTGAAATCTCCAGTGATAAATTTAGCCGCATCAGACGCGTAAAATGCAATAATCTCTGCTACATCCTCCGGAGCCCCATTGAAGTTCAGAAGAGTTCGTTTTGCACATGAAGCAAAAAACTGGAATGAAAAAATAAATATAATTTGAGGAAATTGTCCTACATCTATTGTACGTTACACACTTTGGGAAGGTTAGTTTGTTTGCTTTGGCCTTGCGCCCCTTGCAGTACTATAAGAAACCTGGGTTTTGTACCTGCCTGTAAGGGCTGGCCTGGACAAACAGATAGGCCTACACTACATCCCATTTGAAAGACAGAAATGTTTTTATTTTTTTTAAAAGCTCGCCTTTAAGGGATTCAAAACCAAATTACCATCTCCCACCTTCAGTAAGGTAAAGAACCTGACCATTACCATGGAAAATACCAAGGGCACCCAATACTGAGAAAATCAAAATGACATAATCTGTTTTTAAAAAATAATACCAAAAATTAAAGTGACAAAGGCAAAAATGAGGCTATAATAAGGACACAAAGATATTAAGTAGGCCTGTACAATAGTTCCTCTGGATTCAATCTCCTCAGTAGTTTCCATTTTGTCCTGCAATACCAAGCGTAGAACATTTCTGTATGTAGTGGAGTCCGCTAAATATTAAGGTGACAGCACAGGGAACACAAAAATTTGGGAGAAAGTGGTAGCTGAATGGATCCCACCTGTCCAAGACAACCACCTGTCCAAACAAGCACTCTCCCCCCTCCCCTTTTATTCCTATGTAATGACACTGCCCAAGACAGTCGAATCTGTCTAACACTACCACTTTTCTACTCGACAATGAGTAGTCATTTCGGGAAGGTTTGACAGTTTCACAAGCACTTTGACTTTAAGCAACTATTTAGGTAAGGAAAACAAATTTCAGTTGGATAAAGGCTCATTATATTCTGTTTACCTGTTCACGAGTGTCTGTGTCAGGAAATGCTGAGCTGAAAGATGGAGTCACTATCACACCAGGTCTGCAACAAAATGCAATAATTGTAAACATCTTCTTTTTAATATACTTAATAAAGTAACGTGTTTAAAAGTTGTGGCTAAAATTAATTTCTGATTCTTGAATTATTGCCATTTGAAATGGGAAAACCCAGCAGTCAACAAACAAGTTTTCAAAAACATTCTACATTTACGACTTCCATAGGCTACGTTGAGTGTAGATTCACGACATAAAATTGTTCAGTCTTTATCTATCGATTGCTATATCATTTCATGTGATCATTGTATAATCAGCCAATGTCATTACAGCGTGCGGGGTAGTCGTATGCTATAAGTTGAATAAACTAACATTAAAATTACCTCTACAAATGAATGAACCATTCCAATTAAAGAAAATTGTTATCAAGTCCTCAAGAAGTGGTCCAGTTTTTTCCTTTACATATTTCATTCATCCTTTCTCAGATGAGTCAACAGCTTTCCAAGTAACTGTTAAAGCCAACAATGTATGGCCTATTCACAGCAATAAAAAACTGGGATAAAAAAGGAAAAACCATAGGTGGAGAGACTAGGTAAAAAGTAAAACTTGAAAAGAAATAGAAGGATTAGACCACACTAGAGCATCTGCCAACCACCCACAAGAATTGAATGACATATTTGTCATAGATATAGTCAACAATGTAGTCGGACTTCAGACAGATGGGGTATACTTACAGCTGGAATGAAAAAAGAAAATATTACCCAAAACAGCTTCTTGACGGCCTCTATCAAAGAGGTATTACTGAATATCAAGTAATTACGTAAGTGTAAATGCACGCTTTATAGAGGCCATTTTTATGTCAGGCAAATCTCAGTATGGACTATAGTAAAAAATTAGGAGAAAAGCAGGAGAATTCCCCTTCAGTACTTCGTTGATTTTTAACTTCTACATACATACTCTGAGGCAAAAGAAACGCGTAACTTTCTTCATCGTTGTCAAATCCCGAGCAAAAGTTTTTATTAATGGGTAGTGTGTACATGTTCGATTGAAGCATGGTCTAAACCTTCTATATTGGTCAAATTCAAACAATGCAGTGATTGGTCGCTTATGCAACCAGCAACTTAACAACTAATATAGCTCACAGGTACTCACACTGCATCATTCAAGAAGAAAATTTGTGTTCATGAGGACATGTGGGTCTGGCCTATATACTGGAGGCATCGAAATATGGAATTCCGTTCAAAACGGAAGCAGTATCAAGATGCCAAGACTTCCATCAGAAGTCTGTTTGAGCGATATTGGATGACTTCAGGACAGAGAGTCTGCTTGACGTGTGGCAACTATTACAAAGGCGTGCATGTCTTCACCATCTACAGACTGCAGTTTCAAACCACCAACACGAAAAGTAATCTCCCCAGAGCCGGAACATCAAGGGAAGACAATTGCAGCTCAGGATCACCTCATGGTGCGCCAACACTGCATGAATCTATTCCTGGCAGCCGCTAGGACCGCCAGGAACAGCATCAAACGAATAGGATGGGCCGAGAGTATCAGACCTGTGCGGAGGAGATTGCAATCCAAACGACATGTCAGTTCTGATAACCCAGGACTGTTTTTTAAGGCATTTGAACTTCTTTTTTGAGTAAGACAATGCAAGACCTCATATTGCCTGGGTAACACAGCAGTTCCTAGAGCAGAACAACATCAATCCTGTGCCCCAACCAACTCGTAAATTTAACTTAAAGCCCATTGAACACGTTTGGGGACACTATCCAGAGGCATCTCAATATGCTTCAATTAAGACCATAACAGCTCTTCAATTGGCTGCAGCCATCAATCATTTGTGGGTACAAATCCTGGGTCAACAAATAGACGCTTTCGCAAGATCTATGGGTCGAAGATGCAAAGGTTATTGTATCCAACGGAGGTCACACATGTGCTGATTTTCTGTCCCGAGGTCAAGGTCGTAGAAATAACATAGTGTCGCTAAAACCACACAAAAACACTCACCTACGGACACCCTCATGGTGGTGTAAATTGGGTCAATTAAAATTTCATTTACACAAGACAACACCCAGTAAAATGAACACAACACACTATACTCAACAGGCTGTTGAGTATAGTGTGTTGTGTTCATGCTTTAATTATTTGCGTTTCTTTTGCCTCTGAATGGGCTTATATGTTTTCGTCACAAGCTGACGCCCTCTTTTGAACAAACACTCTATCGTGCACGCTCAGTGGTGTTCATATTTGACAAGGGTTAAGATAATCACCTCAATCATACTATATTTAGGGATACCTATATGGCCTGTACCCACTCCCCAGGTGCAGAGGCAAAGAGGGTGAGGGAGAGAAATAGAGAGACACAGAGAGAGAGTGACAGAGAGAGAGAGATTATCAAAAACAATTAGTTCCTGTTTTATATTATGACAAGTCATACTTTTGTCAGCTCACCTGACACAATTGACACGAACACCTACTTTGCCAAACTCTGCAAAAATAAAGCGAGTATGATAAATTCAAATCATGTTATACCGTAAACAACAAAGTATTCATTAAACTATTGCGACCTGTGTCTACATAACACGCAAAAATGAAAGACAAAATCAGTGATTCTCAGTACTCTTTTCATTCCTGTTTCATATTATTATATGAAAAGACAAATACTGGTCAGGTTGACTTTTATCAAAACAGAGGTTCTATATAAGGCAAGCGAAATGAGATGTCAGCTCAAAGGTAAAGTAGCATAGATTTGCCTGAAACAAAAACAAAGATATTTTTCTTTGTAATCAACTAGAATCCAAACACGAGGATGTCATTAAGATTTTGTGAAAACATCTAAAAATTGAGAAAGTTGCATTTACAAACAAGAAGACATAACTCATGTGACGTAAAACAAAACAAAATGCTGAGGTGGATAACTGTAAGAGAAAATAAAAGAAATAATGTGATAAAATGGAGAAAAACAGCATTTTACAATAATAATCAAGATAAAGTCTCTCTCCTAATTTAAAGAAAACCATAGACTTGTTATGCTGACCATTCATGGTCTCAAATACTAGGGGATGCTGAACTCACCAGCTGCAGAAAATTTTGTGAAGTTATCAAGTCCTGCCTTAGCAAAGCTACTGTAAGGAAATGCTCCAGGCCACTGTGATTTAAAGATGAAAACAGCAAAATTTGAACACAAAGGAATATGTAGAAGCTTGGACGCTGAAGTGATGAAATAAAACATCCTTGGCTATTTCCTTTTGTGCAAGTAAAGGAAAACGAAACAATTAAAAAAGTCTTAGCGATAACTACCTCAAAGGGAATAATATAGACCAACTAACATCATTTCAAAGTGCTTGGAGATTCGTTTTTTGTCATCAAGCCTATTTATAGCCTATGTCGTGCAACGAGTCTAAATGACTTGCAAGTCGCATTTTGACTATGTAAAATTATTGGTTTCACTCAAAAGCCTGCTTGTTTCCCTTTCAAATAGGGAAAAAATTATCTTTCTAGTTTATTTAGACATTTAGATAATAAGCTTGTTTAGGGTTGCCCAACCACAAACCCAAGTGAGAATGGAAAATAGGAGAAAAACGACTTTAAAGTTGGACAATGTATTCTTGGCAGTTGTTCCATTGCAAACATGTGTAAGCTATCAGGCAGAAGGTGACTTACGACTCATTTGCATAGATCTTAGGACACGAAATATATACAGTGGAACTTCTTAATACCGCCCCCGCTTTACCGGCATTCCTGCATACCGCCAGCTTTTTGCTGTCGCAAGGTTTGGTTACTGTATAAAAACAGTGAAATAACCCTTCGTTCCCCCATCCCCCAGTACTTCACGGGGTACATATCTTAAGTACACATAGTAAAAAAAATGCTTGTCATATCACCAGCTCAAAACCATTGAAGTAATACAAAACCCACTCTCACCCTCAAAGCGTACGTTTCGCCAGTATGTCAATGCACGCAATAAGCTCCCCCTATCTTGCTGCATCTCTGTGGCCGCGCGGAGAGGCGCGTGACACACTATAACTGCGTAAATTGACTCATCATGTTGTCAAATATGTGTATAGCCTCCTTTATTCTGCTCTCATTTTACCGCCATTCTTTCTACAATGCCAGATTTCAAATGGTTCCATGGTTGTCGGTTTAACAAGGTTTTACTGTACTTCTATGCCATACGATTTTTATAAGAGAGGACTAAAATTATATTCAGCATTGTCTGATGTACACGCTAGAATGAGAGACAGATGTATCAACAAACATTTTTAGATGTAATCAAAAAGAAAATGACAAAATTCATGACTAATCTTTTAACTCTCTGTTCAAAGGGAATTCAAATGCAGGCTACTTACCACTTCAGTTGCTGTGATTCCAGAAACATTTACTACATTTCCTACAAAAGACAAAAAAATTTCCGACTTAAAACTTCAAGCTGTAAATTCACTTCATACGTATGGTTATGTAGATCTACACTTATAAAAATAAGCTCACTTTGAAAACATAAAACTTATCTTATAATGCTAACGCAAACACAAAATCTTAACTTGATCTACCCTGAGCTGTGGTGTAATGGTTAGATTCTTCGCCTGTCATGCGGAAGACCCGAATTCAATCCCGGTCGCGGACGATCTGTGTTGTTTTTTTCTGGGATTTTCCCCATTTGGTCCGGGTTTGCCCTAACAAGCAGGGTCGAGGTAGCCCATCTCTTAAATGACCTTACAGTGTTTGCAGGGGACGTAAAATTGGTAACCAAACCAATCTGATCTAACCTGACTAGAGCCACAGTGAGATGTCAATTGAATGCACTTTATCTTGACATCCTAAATTGCTGACTTTGCTTCTTAAAATTAATTTTTGACTGTTGACATTGTCTGCTACCTACAAAATTCACTGGTGTCTGTGGTGTAATGGTTAGGCCTTTCGTCTATCGTGAAGAAGAATCGAATTCAATCCCACATGCAGAGGAGCATCTGCCTGTGTCTGCTGGTATTTGTCCCTCTCAGCCCGGGTTGGCCATGACAGGCATGGTCAAAGTAGCCCATCTCATAAATGACAATACAGTGTTATAAGAGACGTGAAACTAATAACACAACATAATCCGATACTAAATTTGTGATGTACAACTGCAATTAACACAATTACAGTTGAACTGGCTCAAATGACCACCTGTAAAAGACGACCACCTGCACAAACGACCACTTTTCACTGACTCCTAAATTAAATTTTTTCTATATATTATCCCTCTTAGACGACCACCTGTCCAAACCAACCACACTTCTTCTCAACATTGGGTGGTCGTCTTAGACAGGTTTGACTGTAATCGCAAACTGCATCGCTGAATAAATTCGATAAAATTTAGCATGGTGGTAAAAGAAAATCTTACTACCTTTGCTTCTGACCAGGTGAGGGAGGCATGCTTTGGTGAGAAGAACGGGGGCCTTCAGGTACACACTATAGGCAAAGTCCATTTGCATCTCTGTGACGTCACGAAGGAATGCTGGCTGACCACCACCGCCAGCATTGTTCACCTGGTGCACATAAGTATATTTTTGGTATAGAAGCAAGTTAAGCCAAGTGTAAAAAAAATCATTTTTTACAGAACAAAGGGAAGATCAAACATGAAAAGTTCATCTCAAGACAAAGTGGAGAGGGGAATTGACACACTCGACACCGGTGTGCCCACCCGCATCTGTGGTGTAATGGTTACACTTTTCCCTTATCGTGCAAAAGACCCAAGTTTGATACCACATGCAGACGAATTTGTTTTTCTGCTAGGATTCTTCCCTCTCACCCTGACAACAGGTAGGGTCGAACTCGAAGTCGCCCGTCTCTTAAATGACCTTAAAGTGTTGCAAGGGTCGTAAAAATGGTAACCAAACCAGAACATGGTGGCCACCATATATAGATGAAACACTACAGGGTCTAGAAATCCAATAGATGAGCTGTACTTTCCAAAAAGTAATGCACACCAGCTTATAAAATCATTCACAAGTGGGTAATGTTAGAGCACCAAAAAACACTCTCATATTTCACATATTGTATTTGTCCTAGGATTGAATGTAGTATTTGTACAACCTGTTGTAGGTCCACCAGGTGCAGAGTTTCATACGTACGTCCGCAAATGTGTGTATGTGAATGTGTGAGTTATGTATCGTGTGTGCTTGAAGTCTAACAACAAATGAGGCTAAAACAGCAAAAGAAGCTGGTGTCTCTATAAATCAGTAACTTTCAACTAACATACTCTATTTTGTTCTGTCAGATACAAATAAAATTAAAAGTGTATTGGGCCCAAGGAGGTAAAACTAAAAAGAAGCAGTGAGAGGGGAGGGGGAGGAGGGAGAATGATTGACCCGAGGAGGCGACATGTGGAAAGAGGAATATGAGAACAAACATGAATGAGTATTATAATGTCTGGCTCGACGGTAGAGGAGTAGAAAATGAAGGAAGATTCAATCAAATATGAGCCACAAAAGAAACTTAAAAATAATTAAGAAACACAATGCAATTTATCAGTAGGGCTTATATTATTTCATTTTAAAATAACATTGATGCACATCGTTTTCTTTTACCGACTGATTTCATAATTATTGTTTTTCCATACCAATCATCATACCAACACCTGTGGTGTAATAGTTCAGCTCTTGGCCTATCGAAAAAAAGGGAGGGAGTTTGAAGGGAGCCCGTAGGCCTATGGGTCAGTTTTTTAATCTAGTGTTTCCGTCTCACTACTGAAATGAAGTGTTCGTCTCAGCACATGTTGGCCCTGAGGTAAGTTCGAAGTAGCCCACCAAGTAACAGTATTACAAGCTGTGTAAAACCAAAAATCGATAACAAACCAAAGTATTTCTCTCATCCTTACCAAAACATCAATGCTGCCAAATTTCTGAACAGTCTCTTCCACAAGCATTTCCCTGACTGATTGCTCAGTAATATCTCCAGAGACAATGTGAATCTTTATGAAAAATACAAAGGAAAATGAGGGGGAGAGAAATTCAACACAATTTATACAGCTTCATATCAAGCTTCAAATACCAATCACTTGATATGCTGAAAATATACTTATTTTGTAATAGCACAGTCAATATAAAAAACCATTTATTGTGTTTGTAAGTCCTTGCAAACATGTAAAGACACTGTAAATAAAAAAAAGCACAACAGTCAGCGAAAATAGGCAAAACTTTCATCAAAACTTAAAGACTCTTGATTAGTCAAAGGACTGCAATCATGGAGGACTACAAATGTGAAATCAGGCCCCTGGAGATAAAGAATTATAAAATATATAATAGAAAACCAAAGGTAAGTAGTCTACTGGCTAAAGGGTTTAACGAGAGACAGAAAATTGCATGTATACTATTGAAAGTTGCCTCTTTACTACACTAAAGGTACAGTTCTCAAATGTCCAATAAAGTACAGGCTGATTAAAAAAGAGTGATCAAATTTTATGACACAATATTTTGATAAGGAAAAGCAATAGAAAACTCAAGCTAAGTCACAAATCTTGCACTCGCAATTAATCTTTATTTCCTGTCTTACAACCGGCTTCTGCGATGCAATGGTTAGGCTCTTCAACTATAATTTGGAAGAAAGACCCTAGTTAAGTTCTATCCCACATAAGCATCTGCATTGGGTTGTTGTTGTTGTTTTTTTGGGTTTTTTTTGGGGGGGGAATTCATCCCTCTCAGCCCAGCTTGGCCCAGACAGGTAGATTCGAAGTAGCCCTTCTCTTAAATGTCCATGCAGTGTTAAAAGGGACATAAAACTAAAATCTAAATCTGTCTTACAAATCATGTTCAATATGCCCACCAGTAGCAGCACAGGCAGCATCAATGCGAGAGATACTCGGATGAAAGCTACACATTATTCCATTTATGTTTCCAACTAAAAGTGTTAATGATGTATATCTTTCGGGCTTCATCAACTAAAACTTTACCATATTATTATTGATAGCTAACCGTTTCAGGTTTTGCTCCACTCCGCACAAGATTTTGCTTCACAGCCTTCAGCTTTTCTTCATTTCGTCCATGAATGGTAACTTTTGCACCTCTCATACAAAACAGTTTGGCCGTGGCTTCCCCGATTCCTGAGCTGCTCCCTGAAACAAGAGCAAAAAGAAAGCTTAATTAATCACAATTACTAAATGACTAGAATTATCAACCTTGATATTATGATAATCAACAGGAGTAACAATGTGATTGAAAATTATTTATAGAATGGAGACTGTGAGGCTCAGTTGCAGAGCTGCCAACCCTCAAAAGGAAATTTGAGAGGGGTTGGGGGGAGGGGGGCTAACAAAGACGGCTGAATGGATTAGGCTGGTCCCTTGGCACACTAATCTGCATCTGAAAATCTTTTAAAGGTCAACTTGGGTAAACAGTGGGATGGGTCACTAATCTTGCTCATACTCCGTGCTGGTCAGCAAGGGATTCACTCATAAGGATAAGCAAAAGGGTAAAATAATGAAGGCAAGTTTACTGTGTGTTCCAGAACTAACACTTTTCAGCCTTTTGAAAACACACAAGATTTTTAAACAAAACTTCCTCAAGGTGGACTAGCATTCCATATATCAATTAATTGCTTGCAAGACGAAGAGCTTGACACAATGCGATAAACAAAAAATTTCTTTGAAAAGTAAAAGAAAGAAGTAGAAAACAATAAGAAAAAATAATTTTTTTTAAATCAAATGTGCCCACCACGAGAATCACTCATAGCAACTTAGGTTACAAAGCTGAGGACGCTTACCACTGCGTTAATCACGCTTGTGACTAGCGGAGGCCCCGATCTGTTCTTATTCAAACTATACTGGCTCATAGTGTTTCAAATACCACGGGTCTATTCGCAACATGGCGTTTCAAATAGCAGGGCGTTATTCGCAACGCAGCGTTTCAAATAGGCACTTCAGTTTTTAATGTGAAGAAAGGCCTTGAGGAAAGAGGGAAATCAAGGGGAAGAGTCTTCTCGGACTCAGGTTGCTTTTATTTCTTGACCTGGCTCGTCCTAACTTAACTTTTTTTTTCTTTTAGG
>JAUKPP010258232.1:0-12081 GCA_032273245.1 Phyllaplysia taylori
TTATTTATCGACATTTTTATATATCGACATGAAATCCACTTCCCAAGGCATGTCGATATAAGCGGATTATACTGTATGTGTTGAACTGGTACGCATACTATTACTATAGGAAAGCATTGAATTGCCAGACCTAAGAGCAACCATTGAGCTGAAGTATACGTGAGCCTTTAAAGTTGCCTTACCTGCAGCTGCCAGCTGTGCTGTCACCTCATCTGTCATTGAGCCATGGATGAGGTCAGCTGCATCGAATGCACTCTCCGGTGACGAGGGGCCATCACTCATCTCATCTTCCATCATTCCAGTGTTGATGTGCGAGCCTCCGATGGTGATCCCCCCTGTCATGGTGCCATGGACACCATTGCCTATCCCAGTGTTCATCATCTTGGCAGGCCTGGAAAAAGACAACCAAGCTCAGTCTAAGCAAAATCAGTTTTATACAGTTTGCTGGTCAAGTAATTAAGGTTTGGTTTGGTTTAAGTTTTATGTCCCTTGCAACACAGAGGTAATTTAAGAGATCATGGACCACTTTGATTTTGATGCTGTCTATCAGGGCCTACCCAGGCGAAGAGGAAGGAATCCCGACAGGATGACGCAGAGATGTTCTTCCCCACAAAGAAATTATCGAACTCAAGATTTCTCTACTTGATAGGCAAAGAGCCAAATCATTACACCACAGACCATGGGTGAAAGTATGTTAATGGGCCTAAACCTGAAACCAAAATTTCTGATGAATGAAAACCGGCAAAAAGACATCAGTGCTACTTAATGCTTGATATTTCTCATTTTCTTTGTCCAATTCTGCGTCCAGCAGTGTAAGGAAATACTGTGACTCAATATTATCAATTAAGAGCGCCACACAATCATTCCCTTTTGTTGGCAAGTTACATCCTCCTGTTCACTCAAATCGGCAGACAACCTGAAGGAATTTTTAAAAGCCGGCATATGCCTGCGAACTATCACCCATGCCACAGATGCAAGTTCAAGTAAATTCTAGGTAGGCCTACTTCGCCAGGAATTTTTCAGTTTTTATGACAGGCACCAACCCATGTCCCCACCTGAGATGGTATTAATGGTAACCAAACTAACTTGGAGGTCCTGCCTCTAAAAAAATTGTTGTGAGGGAGTTAAGAAAAAAAAAGGAAGAGGCTAGCCATACTTAATGATAATGATGGATAGACTGATAAAGGCAAAAAAACCAAACAACTGATTTGTAAAAATAAATTTAACTTTGTATACCTTGATCTAGAGTACACCATTTGTATTTGAGTTTGAGAGGAAACCATGCGTGCATGTATTTAATCACTATTGCTGGGACCTGTATTTTTTTTTTTATAACTTTTAATTTGAGTGCAATAATACTCCTTTGTGATTGTGTGGGGAGACCATCATCCCGCATGGCCATGGGTGATACTGATAGGTGTGATTCTAGAAGTGGACCAAACTTCAGGTTTTATCAAGTTCAAGGAAGTTGGCGCGAGTGCGAGTCGTAGTAACAGTGAGTGACGAAACAAGAGTAAGAGAGAGTCTCACTCTAATGTCTCAGCAGAGTAGTGGGAGTGGGACTGGGGGTAGTGGGCCCAGGCCTTGTGTTGAAGGACGAACTGCGACCTCGATTCACGCAAGTAACCGCCATTTTGGATCATACTGTGAGCATACTGTGGTAGACCTACAGATATGCAACAACCTGTAGAATACATTTTCGCTAATGTCCATTCACCATTTTGAGGGGAATGCGAGGCTTCTCTAACTCACGGGCCGGTCGCGACCATCAACAAAAATAACGAAAGTACACTCACTGCGCAAGCACAGAATTTGGGAAATGTGCAATCTGCGTCTGCGCTTCGGACTTGCGCGAAAAGCATCCCCCGACAATCTGAGCTGGATGGACAGTCACAGATCTCTCTGTACATCTATTTATTTCTAAGTTATGTTGTTATGAAATTACATGAAGCTTGTCAAGGCAGAAGGCCCATATGAAATGTAAGGAAAGAGTAGTAGTTGTGTTTATTTCAGGACGAACTCAACTAATTCCGGCGACCTGAATACCCGAACTGAGGAGAACAATGTAGGTCATTCGACAGGCCTTCAATATCTCTGCGACTGCGCAGACATTTCGAGCCCTCTCCCCAGGGTTTGCTTAGTTACCACATTAGAAATAACATCAAGCATCCTTAGAAAGATATCCATGAGGGATGATACACATTATAACATTATAAACACAATTCCAATGACATGAGTTACCAGTTGGTGACACTAACCGTGTTATTCGCTTTGTTGAAGTTCTTCGACTAACTTGGTATTCATACTCGCGAAGTCTCGGCCAAAGTACATCCCGGCACATATGTTATGGTTCGACAGTAAAGAGTGCATGAAATAAATCTTATTGGCAAGGCCAAAAAGAGTAAAATTTCAAATTGATGCTCGAGATTAATCTGATATTAGTATTCACTATAGTTTTTATTTAAGGAGTATTCGTCACTCTCATCAGAACATCAAACTTACCTATTACATTACGTCATTGTGATATCACACAGGCACATGGATCGGTGGGTGGCGAATTTGTTCATTTTATTCCAAGACGTTCCTTCTATAGGCTTATTCTATTTGGGTTTAATATTTTTGTATCACTTCTGAGGTGCGGTAACACACTAAAAATGTGGGACCATGTAGACTGGATATAAAAAATATGTTTTGTCGTAATTTCAATCATTTTAAAAAAGTTTTTTTTCCGTCATTGTACGGTGGGGCAAAATATTAAAAGATGAAAGATTTTTTGTACGTGTTGTTTTGAACTGTCCGCATTAGTTAGTTTCGGACTTGTTGATCCAATAGAGTAGCCTTTATAGATTGCATTCATTAAGTAACATTTTTTGTTTGTTTGTTCTCTAAAGAAACAAAGAGAGCGGGAGAAGGGGGGGGGGGGGGGGTAATTTCAAGACCGACTCAAACATTGATGATGAGCACATGTTAGTTACAGTAGGCTACTTCTGCGTGGGACGTTAGCCTACATAATATAGTTTTAAAAAAATGATAATAAATTACTATATAATATGAAACATTTTATGACTTATCCTTGAGTTACATAAAACGTGGACCAAGAGTAAGATATTGTTATTCTCAAGTGCATAAATGAATGATAAGTTTACAGGTTTTTGGCCCTATGATTGCAATTTCTGGTTTATCTATACACAATTTCATGTAGCCCTCATGATGTAATGGCAGACCATTCCTCTCACCTGTCCTGTGGGGGAGAAAATCTTGATACTATATCATGTTATATGAAGCCAACACTACAATTTAATCCATACGATTAGGATAACATTTTTTGCCTTTTGCAGCACTAAGAATTTTACCAGCCTCAGTCAGCTATGCTATTTAATTTACTGTCTCACTTTTAAAAATATAGGCGTATGCAGTGCCACTGAACACAAGGTAGTATCAGGATGTCATCTGCTCCACTTCCACCACCTGATCCTGTGACCATCCTTTGTGATACACGTCGTCTTGGAGTCTACTCTTTGGTGTTTGGACCACCTGGTACAACGCATGAAAAACATCTTTTCTCGGGCCACGAGCAAGGACTGGTACGCATCTATTGTTCACACGATTTATAGGCTATGATGAAACGCATAGGCTACATTTCTGGGGATGATGCCTTTTACAAAGCTTGTTGAATGTAATACAATTATGTACAGATGAAAAGGAAAAACATTTTTTTTTATTTCTTCAGAGCAAAAGAAAAAATTTATTTAGTAGGCCAACCATTTTAATCCCCACAAAGGTGTACCAAAATCAAAACTCCATCAAATTTGATTGTGTAACAAATACAATGAAAGAAAAAACGGATTCAAAGTTCAATTTGTATTATGCCCAAGGATTTAAATATAAAACACCCAAAAGTTGGCTCATAACACTGTTACAGTGCACAATGCTCTTTTTAAAGAAACTCTTTTATTAACTTATACAGTGCTTATTACCACTACAGTATTCAAATTGTATTGTGATTTTTCAATGTTGTACTCGTTATCTTCATTTGCTCTGTATACTTACTCTTTTTTTTTTTTTTGTATACCAATGGCAGATCATAGAGTGGAGCTTATTGCGCAACAGACCTGAGCGCTCATGGACGGGACATGGTGACACTGTTCTGTGGATGGAAATAGTCTGTGTGTCCATTTCCTGCTACCTGTTTACTCAAGGCAGAGATGGTTCTGTCAAGATCTGGACACACAACTGTGGTCTCTGGACATCTCAAGGTATTCTGATTCTGCTGTTTGGTTAATGGAAGTTGTGGTCCTCTGTTGAACTCCATCATGAGTTTATCAGATTGTTGCAGTGTGTAAGGAAACGAAATTGATTTTTTTCAAATAAACATTAATAAAAATGAAAGGGATATTAGTATTAGTATGCTTTCTTCGGAGGTAACAGTGAAGGAGGGGGTGTTCAGAATTTGCAACAGATGAAGTAAAGCAGCATTGTTGTTCTTTGTAATACTCTACCTATAATTTACACACAGTCATGACACTACTTTCTACTTCTGTTGATATCTGGGGGATGTTGACTGAGAAGCCAATGCATCATTACACTAATTTCATAGAGATTGTTTAGAGAGATGCAACACAATTTGAGGATTACAAAATGCCTCACTAAGACAAGGAGCTAAAAAGCACTTGGGTTTTTTAATTTACCTACTTTTGGAGGACAACATGATACTAGGGCCTTCTTGAATACAGTGGAGTCAGCTTTAAAAGGTGACCTGGGATAAAGTAACATACCGTTAACATGACCATTTTTCAAAGTCCTGACCATCTCCCCCCTATTTCATTGTATTGAAGCCACCCTTAGGGTGACTTGGAATTTTGGATAGGAGGACCAAATATCTTCTCTCTGCCCCAATACTGCCTTTGTCTTACACCATGGCTCCCTGACCAAACCTCTTGACCATTTCCCATATTCCACCCAGGAGCCATAAATTGTAACCTGAGCCTCCTGCTCAAGCCTCTGCTATTCAGACACTCCACTAATCTACTATCATTATCAGAAGGGGTCTATTCTACAGCACAGTCACTTTCTCCCCCCCCCCCCCCCCCCTCTCTGACTTTTAGAGTAGGGAGGGGAAGGGGAGGTTACATCCATTATTTCCACAGATTTTGGATAAGATAACACTCCCTTAAGGTGACCAAATTTTTGTGCCCCTTGTCATGTCACCTTCAGTGGACTCCACTGTACATGTACTACATGTTTAATAGTATAGTAGTTTCCCACTTAACCTATCCTTCAATTCCTTCCTGTAGTCTGCTAAATGTTATGGGTGATTCCTTATGATTCACCACCAAACAGCTGCTTTTTCTAGATAGACCTATGCAATGTTTTTGTCTTGCGAAGAGCAGTGCTGGCATTCACATTATATTCTCCCAGTTAGGGAGCCTGTATTCTTTTCTATCAGTAAAAAGGATTTTCTTTTATTGTTTCAGTGGAAGTTGCGTGTGCCTCGATGCTGTTCTGCGACAGTGCTTTGTCTGTGACACAGGAGAGATTTGTCTTAGCCACACCCAGTGAGCAGCAGTCGGCTGTTGATCTCCATGATGTCAGTTGTGCAACAAAAGAATCCTCCCGTCTGTCAGTCTCTCGCATCCATTCTCTCCAGCCTGCCTCTAACAAAGAGTTTGGAATGTGCATGAAGATAAACTTCACCCCATCGGCTGACGATGGTTCTTCGCTACTGCTGGTGGGATATGAAAGTGGACTTGTTGCACTGTGGGATCAAGATTGTGGGACTCTGTTGAATCAACTTAGACTCTTTGAAGAGCCAGTTATGTGTCTAACTGCTTGGTGCGTTACACGTAATGGTCAGAATGTCACAAAAGGATGTTGTGGTTCCACTACCACCGATTTGAAAACTTTTTCGATTGAGGAAAAAACATTGATAGAGGAGAAATCTGTGTCTGTCACCAATGCTGGATTCTCAGCCGCTGGTTGTCGACAAGACGGCAAACTATTTGTTACTGGTGGTTGGGATAATGCAGGCCGTGTGTTCAGTGCTAAAACACTCCGTCCTCTTGTTGTGTTGACTTATCATCAGAAGAGTATTGGTGCAGTGAAATTTTCACACAATAATTCTTTGGCAATGGGCTGCCGAGCTGGCTACATTACTGTATGGGATGTCTATAAGAACAATTAACTATTTTACAACATAGCTTCTCAATAGGACTTTTTGGATTTGCTAAATATTTACAAGTACTGGTATAAGACTAAGACGGTGTTTGCTCAAATTTTTGACTGTTTTTTATTACAACACTCTTCTTAGGTGGATGCTTTTAACTACATGTATTCTAAATTGTAGGCACTTGCAGAGAAAAATCTTGTTAGTATCAGGAAACATCTTTTTTTTTTAAAAGAGAAAAGAAGCTCTTGTGAAAACAATTTTACTTTTACTGTAGTCTTATTCCATTGACTTCAAAATTTTATTTTTATTCCATGACGTTGTTTTTTACAAGTAAACCACTGTTTAAAATCACTGCTTTTCTTACACAATGGTAGTTAGTCCTGAGGCACAGGGTTGACAGTGTCAACTTTAGATCTCCAGAGATATTTGTGTCGCAACTCCAGAGGTATGTGGCGCTGATAAATTTTTTTAAATTTGGAGCTATTGTCATTGATAAACCGTACACATTTCTCTAGTTGTCAATTGAAAAAATTGTATAGATGTCAAGATATTTGTGATTTTGATAGTCGGAGTCACCCATTAGGGAAATTAGCAAGAAAGTGCTAATTAATATCTAAATTTGAAAGGCATTAAAACTTTTAATTTCTTCTTTTAGATATTGTTCTTGAGTATAATTCACAATGGCATGTGTTTTTAAATGATACAAGGTGATAATAACAGTTCAGAGTAAAAATTGGCTGACACTCAGTCAAGGCTGATAACACTGTTCCCTTTGTTTTGAGAAGCGCCTGATTTCATAAAGTTGCAACATATTTTGTTTTGTGTAGACTGCTTGTTATTGTGTCTATTTTTTTTTTCCCCTTGTTATTGTGTCTATACTTTTGCCTACAACATACTTCACTGCCAAACCAGTGTCTTTCAAACTTCATTACCGTATGTACTTCACGTTCCAGTCTCATTCATTAAATGTCCTTTTGATGAAAATCGACTCCTCTTGTGTTGATTATCGGTTGTGTAGATTGTTGTCCTGAGTCCTAGCCCCTCTTCTCATTTAAGAATTAGGCCTACAATTTATGAAATGAAAAAGTAGAACTGAAGATGAGTTGATTTTTTTTTCCTATCCCGTACGGTAATCAATTCATCCATAGTCTATGGATTTTTTTCAGCTCTTTTGTTTGTTAGTTGTTAGTGTTACTTCTGGTCTGTGGCTTTGGGCTACATGGTAACAAACAGGAGCTGTACTGTATCTGACGAGTTCATCACAAAATGCTTTATTTGCCTCTAGAAGAAACAGAAAAGTGAAATTTATTTATTTCACTTTCATTTTTAACAATGCTTCGGATGGAAAAATTTCACATATGTTGCAGCCATGGTTTTTTGAGCAGCAAATAAAGCCTTTTGTGATTTCAATTGCAAGCCAAATGACTCTTGGATACATGAAATGAGTTTGTTGAGATTTAATGGCACTATCGACACTTTAAGGTCATTTCAGTGACAGGAAGGTTTAGTTAGGTTTGGTTACCAGTTTTACGTCCCCTGCAACACTGTATGTTTAAAGTCATTTAAGATACAGGCTACTTCGATCCTGCCTGTCAGGGCCAACCCGGGCTGAGAGGGAAAAAATCCTAGCAGAAAAAAACCAGATCGTCCGTGTTCGGGATTGAACTACAGTGCCAGGAAGTAGAATAGGACAATACGAAGACATAGAGCAGACCACACCAGAGCACCCGCCAACCACCCACATGAAATGAGTTTTTAAGATGGAGCTCTTCAATTTGTTTTTAACATTCCTTGCAACATTTTACTGTCATGTATATTACTACATTGTTATGCTCATCACATAATTGCCTAAGTCATGTTTTGGGCATTTTGATATTTCTTGCCTTAGTGATTAAATACATCACTCTGCAAATTTTCCAGAATGCCAAAGTCAGAGCATTGAGTGTATTTTATTCTTAAAAATGTTACTGAAACAGTCAGCAGAATATGGCTCCCAGGTTGAAAGTTTTTCATCATTTTCTCAAAACTATGAACATGAAAAATGACTTGGGCAATTGTAAGAGTATGGAGTGTGACAATAAGGTACCTGTGGCTTCAGCGTCCTTAAAAGGCAGAACTGGACGTTGTTGCTTTAAACTTTTAGTTTCTCTGCCCTACAGTAGTCTCCACCAAAATGCACAAGGTAGAGAGGGCTTGTAATAAGCTTTCACATGAACCTGATCAATAATATTAATATTACATACAGAGAATTAAAAAGAAAATAATTATTTATTTACCAGCTCTTTTGCTGTTATAGCCTAGTAATATTACATGTACATACTGTAATGGAAAAAAACCCAACCTGTCATAGCATGACCAAGGCCTGTGTTTCAGATGAATTTGCATCTAGGCAGAGACTACTGTAAAGTCATTTAAAAGGAGGGACTGCCGTTTCTATTATTATGCCCATCTCCCCTCCAAAAAAAATACAACCCCAAGATCAGAGCCATGAAAACTAAAGAAAAAAATCCTGGTCAAACCCAGAATCTCCACATTCAAAGGTGGTGCTTTACCACTTGACCACAGATGCCCGCATTATTAGGATGGGAATGGAACAAATAAATATCTTTTGTCTTCTGCTACTTAGGTTCCGACCATGTCTGCCCCGAGAGCTAATGGGCAACATTGTTCTCTATAATAAAAAGAGGACGGTGTTGTGTTTGTGGATGAGCCTTACTCCCGAAAGTCAGTTATGTCTTGTGCCACTACCTTTATTGTCATTATTCAATTTGGAGGTGGATGAAGTAAGAATAGGACACCCATGTGTAATATAAGTCAATCTATTCTTCTATTCAGACTTTTACACATAATTCTTATTCACTCATTCTATGAAGGAATTGCCAATCTGATTCACCTTACTAAATCACTCACTGGCGCTGTAGTGTTATGGTTAGGCTTTTCGCCTGTCATGCAGAAGACCCCGATTCGAACCCCGATCACGGACGATCTGGGCTTTTTTCTGCTGGGATTTTTCCCCTGTCAGCCTGGGTTGGCCCTGACAGACAGGGTTGCAGTAGCCTGTCTCTTAAATGACCTTACAGTGTTGCAGGGGACGTAAAACTGGTAACCAAACCTAAACCACTCCATGGAAATATTGGAAAAGACTAAAACACCCACATAGAAAAAAAAAAAAAGCTGGCCTCTCTTTAAATAATTTTCTACAACTACTACACCACTACAATATTAATCAACCACTCAATTGACTGTCCTTCAATATGTGATAGAATTTATCCTTACAATTTATCCACTTGTCATTTATGGTATTGACTATATAGTGTATGGGGAAATCAGTTGGAAACAACTAAATTTGAAATAAAATCACATCTTAATTCATCCATATTGTCAGCAAGATATGAAATATGGCATTTTACATGATGACTGAAGCCCACTAGGCAATAAATAAAATGCTCTCTAGTTTGATTCAATGGCAAAGGCTCATAACACAAAACGTGAACAGCCTCTGCAGGGGCATAACCTTGTAATTTGTAAATTTAGAAAGAGAATTTACTTTCTATAGAAGTCATATTCCATCCTGTGAACAAATATTTCATACATTGCTTAAAACGACCAGGAATTCTGTAGAAACGGAATGCTTAGATTTAGATTTCATACACTGCCGGTCATATAAATAACTCCAACAATGCAAACAATTCATTCCCATTCTCATGAATGACACCGCTGTGTGGTGCCTAAAATCTTTGTTCTAAATGGGGGGAAAAAAAGGATTCGGAGACGAAATAATGGAGGTAATACAATGTCAGTTTTAATAATGAACACAAAAGCAAGCAATGTCATAGTCATACACACCACGTAACAGTAACCAATCTCACAAAATTGTTCTCCAGGACATAAAATCTCAAGTAACATTCACACAGCAAAACCAACATTTCATCATTTCTTCTTCAAGCCCTGGTTTGCTCTGAGGATGGCTCCAGGGCTTGGGTATGGTCTTTGCTGAAACAGAGGGCCAGATGCTGTGACGTCCACTCCTGTCTTGGCTTTCCCACGAGTGTCAAGGCCATCCGCCCAGCCTCCGCTGTTGTGATAAATAAATTAAGATAAAATACAATATCAATCAACAATTTGGTTGGTTTCGGTTTAACAACCCTTTCAACTACCGGTATATATAATATGGTCATGTAAGTGGCAGGATCTTGCTGAATTTACCTGAGAGATGAAAGAGAAGTTAAACCCAAACATCAACAAAACCACATTAAATCATGAAGTGGGCTCCATTTTATAACATTAACAAACTCCCAGATGGCTACCAAATTAAACATTTTATCTGTCAAGAATTATCACTAAAGGCCACTATATCCTTTGAAATATAAAAGAAAGACAAATCTTAAATCTAATCTTATCCTGTTCCATGATTTGTAAGGCCTCTATTGTCAGTGCTGGTTGTGACATGTTGGCTAAAATCTATAAAAGCAACAAAAAAAAAAATAACCCTAACTTCACACCCTAATCTCCCTCCTCCCCCTGTGGATCAAGAGAGCATCCACAACTCCCTATATAAGTTTTGGAATCAGAATTTTTTTCCATAAAAAGTGCTGACTCTAACTCTCAGGAACCCTCCTGAGATGGAATCACTCATCACAGTCACAGACATCCTGGAACAGTTTGAGCTTTGATTTTTTTGAGCTAATGAATACATGTATGGCAAATATGTAGCATAAGTCGTGCAGAAGATGGACTCACCGAGGGATGTCTGAATATGAAGCTGGATCCATAGGGTCAAGTTCATCCCGCTTGTGAGCTGTGAAAAACATGGAGAGGTCTCAAAGGTATGCCAAAACATGTTTAGTGAAGAGAAATCTGAGAACTCAAGGAAGCTTTTACTACAAACAATGCAAGAAGTGTTAGTGTTTATATGATTAAAAAATGTATGTCGCACGAAAATATTATAAATTTATTTGTCATCCTGTATAGTGATTGTGAGTGTGAAGTATTGGTCATGCAAACCCTTTGTAAAGTCTTGAACAAGTATGGCAGGGAGTTACTGTTGTCACAAATTGAACACAAAGCTGTGAATACCACTTTTGCATATTAATTTGAGCAATACAACATTTTACAATCTCCATAGAAAAAGGCAAATCTTAATACTTCCCTTAAATTTCAAAGGTGTGCACACTGCTGTTTGATGCTTAATCACAGTATAACAAGAATTTGTGAACACACCTAATGCACAAGAAACAATTTCAAAGCCAACATATACATGTGTTTATTCCTTGGAAATCATATTTCAGATAAGAAACGGCTATGTTGATACCTCACTAAGAAAACACAGTGGCAAAAGGGGTGTGTGTCGAATTAATCCTTTTCAGTTTAAATTTGAATTGCAAAAATAGCACACACATAATGATGTATAAAGAGTGGTAAATTCATCATTATGAATGGTGTATTGAATAATGAGCTTTCCTATTTGCAGTTTACAGTTCTGCTCTTTTTGAGGACATCTACGTCTGGACAATCAACCCTATAACATTTTAAATCGTAAGTTAGCAAACCTTTCTTAAGGTCAGGTATCCGCCCTCTTTCCCGAATGCGGCCTCGTTTATCAATGAAATCTTCCTCGTCCGATAGCGACGTGTCACTCCCACTCTGAAAAGCAAAATGAACAGTTTAGCATCTGCACTATGGAATGACCCTATTTTGCAGACAGTCAGTTCACTCTCATACACGAACTAAGAAGCTGAAGCAATGAGAAAATTACAGTACAAAACACATATGGACTTGAAAGTTTCACAGTTTAGACATTGACAATGAAATTTTAACAACCAGTAATGATACCATGGTTTAATAATAATAATGAGTAGATTTATATAGCGCCCAATCCCCGTGTTGGGCTCTAGGCGCTTTACATCGATAATACA
>JAUKPP010258253.1:0-10351 GCA_032273245.1 Phyllaplysia taylori
GTTGGAGTTACAAGAGTTTTTGCAGAAACAAGTCGAAATTGTTGCGTCGGAAACATGACAAAGAGCAAAAAACGCACCAAACAGATATGGGGTGTGTTCACTAAAACACTCAATAACCGCGCGCAACTCATCTCCTCGTAGAATTTGTGTGTGGATCATCTTTATCTTGAGTAAATTTGTACTAGGCTGCTTGAATTTGCCCCTAAAATCATCTTCACCTAACATCCGTTGCTATTGCTGTCTAATTTCCATCCCCAATGAGGTCCTAGAAATGCCAAATGGGATTTAAGTCGGGATTGGTCACTGGCCATATTTTGTGTACCGTCCAACTTATTTCCAGATGAAGTATTCTGGTAAAAATAACTCTATCTTGAAAGTGTTCCGAAAGCAGAGTTGACTAAAAAGAAGATTTTTAAAAGGTATCTATTGACTGACGAGAGACAACCCGTTGTTCTCGTCTGCACTTGTTTTGTGTAGTCTTACGCATCGCTTTTCGTCTTAATATCATCACTCCTCATTTTTTAAACTTCTTTACAATTGTGTAACAGGCCAGACATGTCAAATAGCCTAGCAACCTTTGAAACCTCACATCAATTTAAGATATTTCAAAGATGCGTTGCTTTTTCTCCCGAGTATACCTCTTTGGGATTCTCATTACTGAAGTAAGACTTACGACACGAACTTGCTGTGAATCAAAACAACAGTTTTACCCACTTCACAGCAAAAGAAAAAGTGGGGATGGATCATTGTTCAATGAAAATACACCATGTTTAATGGATCAATAACCGAGGATGACTCAAAAGTCAGTAAAATGAAGCTCTTTGTAGGCTACCCTACCAAATTACCACAATTTGTCCAAATCTTTGACTTTTCTCCTTTTGTTGGCGCGTTTTTTTTTGCTCTTAAACACTCAGTCCTAGTGCTTTAACCGTAGAAAATCAAAGATGCAGATCAACTATTGAATGGAATTCAACTACCCTGGAATGCCCTAACTCCAGCGGACATTGATACCCTCATAAAGTCTATGAGGAGGTGAATGCGCGCGGTTGTTGACAGTTTTTGTGGACACACCCGTTACAAAATTAGTGCGTTTTTTTGCTCTTTGTCATGTTTCCGACGCAACAATTTCGACTTGTTTCTGTAAAAACTCTTGTAACTCCAACGAATGTGAACAGATTGCAATGAAAATTGGCAGACATGTAGCCAGATAATTTGTCTTTCTTTCAATGTATGATTTGTGCTGTAGCTCACACGGAAAGCAAAGATACAGGCTGAAAACAAAGTGTCAAGTTACTTTTGCACATGAGTATTATATAAGGAAATGAAAAACGTGAAAAAGAAATAAAGAACTGATCTGCCCCACAACAAACACACACACACACACATACACACGCACACACACACACACACATACACACAAAACCTTCGAAAAAATGCCAGACCTTTAAAAGGATTATCTCCCAAACTCTCTAGTGTCAGTGTCATCCAGATTTGTTGCTTATTGTACCGCTTTGTAATTTGTATGTTAACTCGAATCTTTCAATTGGAGGACAGTGAATTGTAAATTTTTTTTTTTATTGTTAAAACACATTTGGTAGATTCACATTATATAATCCTGATACTACATTGTTTCAAGAAAGTAATTGCTATATATGATGCATTTTGTCCTAAGCGTAAAATTTATAGCACCGGCGTCTGAGGTGTAATTACTAGGGTCTTCTATCACGTGGAAGACCCGAGTTAGATCCCGTACTGGCGAGTATCTCTGCGTCTTTCCGCTAGGATTAGGATTCTTCCCTGTCAGCCCGAGGTTGGTCCTGACAGGCAGGGTTGAAGTAGTCCGCCTTTAAAATAACCTTAAAGTGTTACAAGGGGCGTAAAAAGAGAACCAAAACAAACTAAAATATATTACATTTTAATCCAAGACTGTTTTCATTCTTTCAGTTTCAGACAAGGCGTCCACCCGTAGTGGTCAAGAGAGATTGGTCAATGTCAAGGCGGAGTCACCAGGCACAAGGACTACCTTCAGAAACTGTGGAAATGTCAGCCCATCAGAGGCCACCAACACATCTAATACAACTACTACAGCAGCTAATATAGATCAGGGAGTGCTAAATACTCAGAGCACATTTTCTGATAGCACGAACTCTTGCGTTAAGAAATCCCAAAGTGCAAAGTTCAACATGCTCAGGCAGAACGCGGTGAAAAGAAAGACTTTATTATCGTCATCTAACAGCAGTAAGAGAGGGAGATGTGTTTCTGATAGAAAGCTACATGTTAAGCAAAGCCAGTCAGCAACGGACAAAGATGACGAGAACACTTCTTTAGAATTAGAAGTGTCAAAATGTAGTGGACTGTTGCACGAGGCAGGTCGGGGACGAACAAGAAACACGGTGGCATTAAAGAGAAAAGCTCTGAAAAATTCTTCACCTCGTTGTCAGAAAAGACAAAAGCTAAGGAAACCAATATTTCCTATTCGCGTTGACCGCAGTCAGAAAGCTCACGAAATAGAGGCTTTAGGTCACATCGATGCTCTCTCTTTGGCCATAGAAATGGGATACACAAACCCCCACGAAAGGACTGGTCCAGCAATAGTAGAGTCATCATCAACGAAGGAGTCCGCTGGTAGCACGGATCAGGACGAGGTGGTGTCCAAAAAGATGAGTCCAGTTGAAAATATCCAGCAAGTGATCGACTACAAGAAGACTTGCACCTGTGCTTGTTTTGTGCCATTACAAGTGAGAGACATCGCCGGGCATCGTCTGAAGGTTTCTGTGTTGGACAGACAGCAAAGGGATTTCTTCATCATGGGTCTGTTCTGTAGTTCAGCCATTCCGTGCTCTTCAAACTCCAAGACTGTTGATCGGCAGAGGCATCGTTACAACTACCGCTTTCTGAACACTCGCGTGTGTCAAGTTTGTTTTCTGTTCGTGAACAATATTGGTGATAATTATATGAAGGCTCTGAAGAAACATTACATCGATTGCGGGGTTAAATCTCGAACTCATGGGAATCAAGGCAGGAAGCCGCATAACGCCTTGAGGGAGGATGACGTATCAGATGTTGTGGAGTTTATCATCAGGTAGGAAGAGAAACTTCACGTTTTTATTGGTGTTACTTTTACGCGCCTGGTAACACTATAATAATTTAAAAGACGGGCTTATTCTTGGTGATCGCTGGTTCTGGCTTTACCAGATGAGTGAACAGTTTATTTGTATTGGGTTTTACGGTTCTTTTGACTCCAGAAGGTCCTATCGGCGCTGAAGTTCTCTATCCGCACTCTGGGTTTGGTGCCTCTGTATTTTTGGGGTCGATACACCAAAATTGTCACACATAATTTGCCCCGAGATGACGTATCAGATGTTGTGGAGTTTATCATCAGGTTGGAAGAGAAACTTTCACGTTTTTATTGGTGTTACTTTTACGCGCCTGGTAACACTATAATAATTTAAAAGACGGGCTTATTCTTGGTGATCGCTGGTTCTGGCTTTACGCCTTTTGTACGGTAACACTGTAAGCCGCACAGCGCCTTGGGGGACGATGATGTGTTAGATGTCGTGGACCGGCGCTGTGGTGTAATGGTTTTTTCTCTGCCTCTGTCATGCGCAGAAGACCCGAGTTCGATCCCGAGCACGGACGATCTTGTTATTTTCTTTCTGTTGGGATTTTTTCCCCTCTCAGGCAGGGTCGAAGTAACTCGTCTCTTAAATGACCTCGCAGTGTTGCGGGGGACGTAAAACCGGTAACCAAACCAAACCAAGATGTCTATGAATTCATTATCAGGTAGAAAGAGGAACTTTCTTTTTGCCGTTTTTCTTTCTTTTTAAAAAAAAACTTTACACCCCTTGTAACACTACAACTACAGTCATTTAACAGACGTGTTTATTCTGTTTGTTAGCTGGTTATGCTTTTTTTTACGTCTTTTGTAACACTGTAAGATTATTTTAGAGTTGGCCTAAATTTGACCACGCCTGCCAGTGCCAACTCAGGCTCAGAGACACACAACATCCTAGTAGGGACATGGTGTTCATGCAACGCGGGGATCAAAACTCCCGTCCTCTCTGAGTGATAGACAAAGACCCTAACCTCACACCACAGTTAGTTTGACGCCCCTTAAAATTGAAATATCTGTGGCGAGTTAGGAGGCAGGCTACTTCGACCCTGTGCCTGTCAGGGCCAAGCGGACTGAGAGGGACTCTACATTCCAACAGAAAGACGGAGAGATATTCGATTTAGAAATCTTCCGTTTGATGGACTCGAACTCCTGTCCTGTTCTATGCGGGATAAGCAGGCCCTGAGATGTCTCATCATATTATACTGATCACTACCATGCTCTCTCTCTCTCTCCCTTTTCTACACGTATAATTTTCTATCATGCCATGGTGGTGATCACTGTCAGTCAGTTGTGTTGTCATTCACACCATGCTTTACTGCTACATGAATAAATTTCCAAAGGGCATGAACATGAAGTATGAACAAGTCAGTGTGATTTTTAGAATTTCCTTATTATTAGTCAATGGGCCTACGTCCTCTTTCTCTATCGGCAAAGGGACTAGACATCGTCCTGCTTAATGTGTCTTTGACCATCTGTTCTCGTTCCCCATAACTTGTGCTACTTAGCCTTTGCCTACATTTGACTATAGTCTATTTGATAATATGCTTTCTTGCACTTACATTAGAAATGGCCCACTCTAAAACAAAACTGTTATATTGTTGTTGTTGTTTTTACACTTAACGGCACCTTTGTTTTGATACAGTTTTCTTCTTCTACCCCCCCCCCCCCTCCGCCCCGCCACTACACATACCCAGGTACGCTACATTACAAGGAGTCCCAGCACCGAGACCACCCAAGAATTCCAAGTCAAAGCGAGTCATTCGACTCCAGCCTTCAGACACTTTTGCCAGCGTCTATAAACAGTACAAAGAACTCTGCAACAACACTGGCAAACGAGAACTTGGCTTAACTTCCTTTAAAAAGATATGGCATGAAAAGGCAGGGCATATAAAAGTGGCTCAGAAAGGGGTTATGAAAGAAACAGCCAACCCAAACGTTGTTCTTACTCCTGTCCTACAACAGACAACTATAGAACCAGAAGTCAAAATGTCTACACTGCATACCTCAGGGCATCACGAGACTGTTGAAAGCAAACGGTTTATGAAGGGAGAGGCGAAAACATTATCATCAATGCCTAAATTCACCACGTCTCCACTTCTGCCCACGTCTCAACATGGTTCTATAATCGCTCAACATCCACAAATGAACCTACCACTTCAACTGTCCAACAACAGTGGTGGTATCAGTAGCAGTGGTAGCTCAGAACTACAGCAGACGTCCGCCGGATTGCCTTTCAGCATGTACCTCAATGACAACCTATCCTCCACGGAGTCTGCTCCCTCATCATGGCAACCCCACTTCCGGATGTCCCAGGCCCACGTGACTCACCCACGAGCTCACGTCATGCCACAGACGACAAACGTAGCAGGAGGTAATGGAATTTAAGATCTTGTAGACTTAAAAGACAAATCCAATCAAGTTTCGGAAAACAACAACAACCAATCTTATCTACCTGGCTACCTTGGTTATTGTGTATGCTTGTGGGCTAAAACAGCCAAAGGAGCTGGTACCTCTATAAATAAATAAATCTAAGCATGTTTGTAGGTACTCTGACTCTGGTGTAGTTTGTTCCCACTGCTTGTTCTTTCTTAGTGTTACTTTTTTCCTCCCTTACTTACTTCCAACAACTGATTCTGAAATGACCATACAAAGTTCTCGAGCCTATTTTCAGGGGGGACACCCGCAAACGTTCTCTGTCCTCTGCTTACACACAACTTCTACTATACTACCCGCCAATGCCGATGATGGCGAAAAAGGGCAACAATGATCAATCGAATCTAAAGCCCGTACAGCTGACTCGCTTGAGTTGATTTTCGGTTATGATGGTCTTTGTCTCAAGTTCCAGCCTCTCCTCTTCTCTACATTCATGAAAGGTGAAGTATAACTTCATGTAAACTCAACCGCAAACGACTATATTTTATCTTTTTCTATTTTCCAGGCCTATTTTCAGGACAAGCCCAAGCTCTTGCCAGCATGTCCCCCGCCAGCCGACCCGTCACCACCGCCAACAACTTGACGAGGCCAGTAACAGTAACAGGACGACAAGTTCTGCAGCAGATGCCAGTAATCTCGGGTCTACCATCTACCTCATCATCCCCGCATATGACCTTGGGCGCTTGCAGTGTGACCTTGGGCTCATCTAGTGTGCCCTTAGGCTCTTCCAATGTGACCTTGGGCTCTTCCAATGTGACCTTAGGCTCTTCCAATGTGACCTTGGGATCTTCTAATGTGACCTTGGGTTCCTCCAGTGTCCTCATGCAGCAGAACGTACCCAGACCTACGGAGGAAGGAGGAAGCAACCCACCTCAACGATCTTCTTCTTCTTTACCCTTTGGCTTACCTCGGCAGTCCTTTCCTTTATTCCAGCCAGGTCTGCACGGGCATCACTGGTAGATCAACAATCGGGGATGCCATCCCCCACCCCTGCACCCCCAACTTGTTTCTGTTTATTTAAAAAGAAAATCCAGTCATAGTTCTTAGTACCAGTATTTGTTTCTCATGTCAGACTTTCAACAACAGCCAGCTTCATCCAAGTCCAAAAAGAACAATTTAGAAGTCTGATGCATAGAACACAAAGGAAGTTTCTGTGTAGCATCACCCCACATTGAATTAGTGATGTCTATTTACTTACAGGTTTTTTTTCCACAAGTGCAGCTTTATAAGTTTACAGTTCTTTCCAAACATTTTTGTAGTACGTGTACATGACATGCATGGGGTTTGATAATTATTAAACTTATAGTGCCATAGATGTTGACAGGAGCAATCAGGACTAAGGCATGGACATTGTTGGTTGGATCTTTTTTTCAGTGTCTCCTTGCAACTCATTTTTACATGTATGAGGTCACTTATACGACGGGATCTCAGTTTTTTATCGCCCATCTCCGATAGGACAAGATTGGAGCCACAAAAACTCCGGGTAAAAAATACCCATGTGAATAAAAGATTCGACCTAGGATCTCCATTTTCAAAGGTGGGCACTTTTTGCTCCACCATAGACACTCACAGTCACAAAAGACGTGTTCCCCTCTCTCTATATATATGTAAATTTACAAAGTGTTCACTCATGAGCAGGACTCTTTTTTATTTCCTTTAAACATCTTACTCATGGTTTTATGTTGATGGATTTTTGTTACGGTATTCAAATCTTAATGCATTTTTTATATTGCAGTAGAGGTTGTCTTCTTTTACTGTCTCTACATTTTTTCAAATTATTGTTGAATATTTTGTTGGATACTTTGCATGACCAATCTCAGGGATACCATTCAGTGTGCAGTCGTATCCATACTGTATTCAAGACAATGTTTTATGTTGTTATTAGTTATTGTCTTTCACAATTTTTTTATACTGTACAGCAATGGAGTTTGTGTTTCTCTTTGTTGAAAATATAGAAAATATAGAAAATATCTTTTTAAAAGGCACCTGTTTCTTTCTTTTCCTTTAAGAGGCTATTTGGGTGTAGCAAACAAAACCATAAAGAATGAAGACGAATCCTGAAAGTGAAAGGTTTACCGATAATTTTTCTCAGAGTTTTCACGGATCTGATCTCCATCCTATAGATATTATGTTCGGAACTTAAAAACGTGTAAGATCAGTTAAGGGTTGGAACCTCCAAACATTACGTACATCCATCTTCAATAGGATGGATATCAGAGCCGCGAAAACTCCGAAAATTTATCGGTAAACCTTTCAGGACTCGAACCCGGAACCACTGCATATTATGTTGACGTGTGCTCTGCCACTCGGCCACAGACATCCCCGTTAGTTGTCGTTGGTCTCTAGTTTCACGTCCCTTGCAACACTGTGACAGACTGTACTGTGTAAGGTCCTTAAAGAGACGGGTTACCTCAACCCTGCCTGTCAGAGCCAACCCGGGCTGAGAGGGACGAATCCTAGCAGATGGTCCGCATGTTGCATTGAACTTGGGTCCTCTGTGTGATAGGCGAAGAGCCTAACCACAGACGCCGATACCCCCATCCCGTCGGTAAAAAAGGATGAAAATTTGAAGAATCTGATCGTGGGACTTAGGTCTTTAATTTGGTCCTCTGTCACTTCTACTCCTCTATCTATCTACTCGCCGGTAGGGCCTACACGTAAATTTGTCAACGTCAGTAGTAGCCCCCGTGCTCCTATTTTCGCAGTGTCCCTGTTCTCGACGCTCCCCTAGGAAAAATATATTGTATTGAACCATGCACACATAGGCTATATTCCTCTACGTCTTCTCAGTGGTGTGAAATAGGAGCAACGAAGAATCATAAACTTACTTGTCCAAAAGTGTTGAAATAGTGGTCTCCGTCGAAACGCGTGTACTGTCACACAGAGGCGCGCTATAGGCTGCTCAAACTACACTGTTTTCATTACAGGTTTTTGGGTGTTTTTTTGGTTCTGTGTTGTTGTTTTTATCTATCATAGCCTACATTATGTACCTATTTATTGGCCTGTTAGTGTCAGCTTTGCGCATGCGCACGATCTTTGTAAACGCACGCTTACGAGCCATCCAAAATCCACAGCACCGTGTTTTGGTGGACACTACGGCAATACCACAGAACGCCAATAAAACCAACCAACCATCGTGAAATGACGTAAGACACACGCCAAAACTACGTCTGGAAAACTTCAATTTTATTATTCATTACTTGATAACTCCTCACTTGTCCACAGCTGCTCCCGCGGTGAATCTCCTTGGCTTACTCTAACTCAGGCCTTTGCAGAATTTTCCTAAATTCCTCTATGCAGACCACACCATCTTTGTTTATATCGGCAAACGTGATCATTTCTTGTAGTTCATCAATAGGAATGTTAACATCGAGTTCCTCCGCTATGGCCTGTGGAAAAAGAGATGAGAGCAAATACGTACATACACCATGCACCTAGTTTGCAATGCTATGAGTTTAAAAACTAAGTAACACAATATATTTTGACATGGGATCATATTCATAGCTACACTACGATGAGTGAACAGTTTATTTGTATTGGGTTTTACGGTTCTTTTGACTCCAGAAGGTCCTATCGGCGCTGAAGTTCTCTATCCGCACTCTGGGTTTGGTGCCTCTGTATTTTTGGGGTCGATACACCAAAATTGTCACACATAATTTGCCCCGAGATGTAGGGGATAGGCTATGCGGAACATTTCACAATTGGAGGTCATTCTCTCTCTCTCTCTCTGTCTCTCTCTCTCTCTCTCTCTCTCTTTCTCTCTCTCTCTCACTTTCTCTCTCTCTCCCCTCTCCCCCCCCCCCTCTCTCTCTCTCTCTCTCTCTCATGAAAAGGAAAAATACCTCAGTCGAAAACGCCTAGAAAGAGGTCCAGACAAAGCAAGGGCTCTGTTGTAACAGGCATTTTGTCTCGTTTTCCTCTTCTTGTCCGGATTGGTTTTATTTTAGTTTTACGTCCCTTTGAACACTGTTTGGTTGAGGGTTTTTTTTAGAAACGGGTGACTTCACCCTGCCTGCCAGGGCCAATCCGTGCTGAGAAAGACATATATCCCAACAGAAAAACACAGATGCTCGTCACCAATCGGAATCGAACTCAGGCTTTTTGCGTATTGGGCAAATAGCCTAATCATTACACCACAGACACCGGTCCTCTTTTTTGGTTTTGGTTTTGGCTTAACGTCCATTGCAACACTACTGTAATAGGTCATTTAAGGGACGGGCTACTGCGACCCTGCCTGTCAAGGTCAACCCGGACTGAGAGGAACATCGTCCTAGAAGAAATCCGGAGATCATACTCGATCAAAGAAACTGCGCCACACGGGCCTCGAACTCACGTCCTCTGCGTGATAGGCGAAGCACCTGACCATTACACCACAGGCACCAGTCCCGATCATCTTACGTTCCCTTTGGATGTTTGATAGTGTAAGTGTAGGCTATGTTTATTACGCCAACCGAGTATTTGCCCTGGTCCTATGACCCTGACAAATTATTCTAACCTTAACTAACCTAATATTTCCTGGCGCCAAAAGGCCCCCGAAGTGTCGATATATAGCATGATCTGCTCCTTCTACTTCTTCCTATGTGATGCTTTATTATAGAGCTCACCCTAATCTATTTCCTGGCGCTGATATAACCTTATAGTATCGACATGGTGTGGTCTGCTCTTCCTTTCAATGTATAATATTAATCCTATTCTAATATCTATAAATGATATTTTCCAGGCACCGAAGTGACCTCATGATATCGGCAATGCCGTAAAATCTTAATGAAAAACAAAACAAAACACCCCCCTGCAAAAAAACAC
>JAUKPP010258275.1:2065-12078 GCA_032273245.1 Phyllaplysia taylori
AGTAAAGAATTATGAGCAATCCAACAAAAAGCAAACAAACTGTTGTTGAAAGAATGATACAATGATTGCAAAGTAAAGAATTATGAGCAATCCAACAAAAAGCAAACAAACTGTTGTTGAAAGAATGATACAATGATTGCAAAGTAAAAAATTATGAGCAATCCAACCTCTTCTTTCCAAGGTTCACATACCATGTAATACCATTATAAAGAAGCACCACATTCAATGAAAACATACAAATTGTTCTGCATAATACTAGTATCTACCACTACGAAAGAAATTAAAAGAAACTACAATTAATTCCTTGAAAAACTGAAAACTATTGTTAAGATACAGGCGAATCCATATATATATAAATTTAATAAATGAATTGCAACAGATAGTCAACTCAAGTGAAAAAAATTGATATGTTTTCTATCTAGAAAAAAAGGAATGTCATTTCGAAATACAGATCAGTCAAGTCGGCCTTTTTCAACATGAAGTAAAAAATACATCACTGTGCTGAACTGACTTTCAATCTCATCCGTAGAGTAAATTACTTTAGTCTTCAAAAAGTACACTGTCAGCAAGCTGTTAAAAGACAATAAACCCCATAGTTTTCAAATATTGATTGTATGCCCTCTTCAACATCTGTTGCCAATGCTTGTTAAAAAGTGTTGGCAACATTTTTTTTTAAATAAGCCAACAAAATAGGTAATTTAATTCACATTATAGTTATAGTATTGAATACATGTATTATAATATAAACAACCATGTCTTCTCTTCCCCTGAAAAGTCATGTAGGCAGGGTGACCACGATAAAAAAAATCAAAAGAATTCTGATAATAAATTAAATGGAGTCTTCAAAAGAAAACCTCCAGTTCTCCTTGTGGCAAAAAAAAAAAAAAGATTACCTTGCTCCTCCATGAAAACTTTCATTCACCCAATTTTAGTTTCAATTATATCAAGTACATGTATCATGTTTGAAAACTAAAAAACAACACTCCCACAACCTGAAAGAACTCATAATATCCACAATGAATTTTGTAAAATTGTAAACCTTCCACAGTACACATGATAATAATATATGGCAGATGTTATGGTTTAACATCAAATCTCCATCCCAGTCAGCATTCCATTAGGAGTCAGAAGATAAGCATCTTTTATTCTCTCAAGGCAAATATTTTAAAGTAGAACCTGCATAAGTCGACAATGCTGGGACTATTGAAATCATGTCAAGTAAAGAGAAAGTCGACAGGAAAAGTTAGGAATTCCAACTCCTGTTGACTTAAGCCAAATGTCAAGTTGACAGATGTTGAGATATGCGGGTTCTACTGTAAGGATAATATATAGCTTTTCAGATCAAATGTGAACGTAACAGGTTCAAATGTGGTAAAACTAGAGCAATTGTAGCACAAAAGGCTCAAATGGGGCAAAAAGTTGAAAATATGAACATAGAAAGTGCAAATGTGCAATTAGTAGCTCCAAATATGAAAACTGTATTAAAATGTGACTGAATACAGAATCAAAAGAAACATTGCAAGTTCAAATGTAACAAGAATGTATTAATGTTAGAAATGGATGAAAATAATTTTTGTGACGAAAAGTGAGTACGTTGTGAACTGTAAATTATCTGTTATTTAATACATTTAAACATTTTAACTTCAACAGTATGGGAATCACATAAAAATATATTCTGGACCGAAACATGCTTGGAGATATGCCTGCATGCCCCTGAAGGCGGCCTACATTCTGGGGAGCGTTATAACTGTCTTCGTTAATCTTTAAATAGACTGGAGCCATTTTGATAGCCCGCTTCCGCTCGCTACCTTAGAGAAAGTGATAATCACCTAAGTTACCCTGTGATGTCACATTTGTGCTTACTATGTCACCTTTTATTTGGAAATTGTGTTCTATTTGATTCTACTATGTTCACATTTGAAATTTTATAATGAATTTTAGTGCAGGGAAAATCCACATTTGAACTGCCTATGTCACAGAAGGTTTGTAATGTTGCATTTGAGCACTTCTGAACCTGCTATGTTCACATTTGAGCAGAAAAAAAACAATAGAAAAAAAAAAAAAGACACAGCATAATACATGTCAAGGATTTACAACCAACAATCAAATGGAGCAGATCCCATTTTCATGAATAAAGGAATGAGCACTAAAAGTGAGGTCCAAGGCAAGGCATATATACCAAAATATCATTGAGATAAACATTTAGTTTAATGATCAATATGGCAGAATTTCCAAGAGATTTAGGGTAGTAGTAAATAAGTTGGATCTTATTAAATTTTAAGTAAAAATATAAAGAGAAGGTCAACTAACATTTTCAAGCATATTTTGCTTCTTTTTTTTTTTTTTTACTGAGCCTTCAATATTTAATCCACTTTCACTTTAAAAACCACCATGAAGATACATTGGTACCTCTGTGAACATTTTTGTGGAAGAAGAAGAAGCTATGAAGACCTATATCACAAAGGTGTATGCAACCCGCAACCTAGTAGCAGGGAGTAGGAGGAGACTAGGAAGAGAGACAGTGGAGTCAGAAAGTTAGTTGAGGAATAAAAAAGAAAAAGAAGAATAAGAAGAAATAAATTGGGAATAACATGCCAGCACTGCCCAGGTTTGAACCCAGGACCATTGGCATGAGAGGCAAACACCATAGCCTCTAGGTCATGAGAGCCCCCTTGATCCAATGTGCATATTTGACTTGGAGTAGTGAGAGATATACCAGCTTATGAGCACACAACACCATGTTCATGGCCATGGGTTTGGTAATACATGTATTAAGTTCAACACTCATGGCCATTTAGCACGGAACATTCTTTCTCCACTACCGGTACATTAGAGGACAGTGACTTATTATAATATGGGCAAAACATGCATACAAGGACCAAAACTTTTACTTTTACATCATCTATCGTTTGTGGTTAGGGCAAATGATAAATTTGACAAAATCCAAGAAAGTCTGGAAAAGGCACATAAAATCAAACCCGTCCATAACAGTATTAACAGTACAGTCATTCAAAATCACAGAAAAGGTGACCAGTATGGTTAGGTGGCTGCTATGGAGAGGGTCTGAACCAGTGTCTTTTACTTCATAACACGAATCGGAATTCTCACCAGCTGCATGCAAGCCAATATCAAATACACAAAATTCACAGATTGAACATAGCGCAACACAGTTATTTCTTGGGGATTTAGAGAAACTTGGCGGTTACTGTCAGATCAGGTTGGAGTTTCAGTGGCAGTGACCATTTTGTCATGGAAAATTATTAACTGCTTGCTGCCATTTTTAGGCAGGGAGCATAATGGGGAAGCTAAAAATAAGAAAAATGCAATGGGTGTCACAGAACAGTGGCCGCTATGGGGAGATGACCACTAAGTACTAAGGCAGGTTTGACTGACTATTATACATTCCCATCAGACATGAGGAACGAAACTGCACATGATTTCTACCGTTTGACATACTGCACGAAACAACACTTTAAAAGATACATGTATTACCAATCAAATTTCACCAAAATAATGAAAATGAAGGAAAAAAAAGTAAGAATGCTTGGCAGCCTGTGTTTACAATAAAGCCAAGGCTGGTCCAAAAAGACTGACCAAAGTTTCAGTGCAATATGTCTAAACGAGCACTTCTGAAAATCCAGGTAGGCAAGGTCATTATATGGCACAGTTACTGTATATCAAAACTTGCCCACAAACAATATGAAGAATTATCATAACGCTCAGGCTTGAGACAAAAAAAGGGGAGATGGTGCACGTTTGAATCCTGTCTGGCTTATTTATTAAAAATTACTTTACATCATGGCCTCGCTTTTGAAGAGCCTGCCAAGACACGATCCAGTCTCTCATATATCACATCAGTGCCAACACAACAATATAGGCCAACAGGTTTCAAACTTAGCAAAGCAGTCAAATTAATTGATGCCTCATTTGTCCTTGATTTCCCTTATTTGATCCCTTGCATGAAATCAGAAGAAAAATCCAGTATAAAAAACATATACAAACTTTGAAAATGTGTCAATTTTGGCGATGAAGTAATACCACCGTATATTATGCGAGGTTGTTTGCATGGAAAAGTATTTCATAATTGGAAAATAAATAAAAAGACATGACATTTTGAAAAAAAAATAAAAAAATAAAATGAAGACGTGTAAATTTCCAAACTTTCGACAGTTTGACTTTGTAAAGTAAAATGAAAACAAAACTGGTACAGTGTACATGTAAGGTAAGAGTGGTGGAAGTTGAAGACAACAAAAACAAGTATAACAGGATTTTCTTGTTTCCCAAACAAAGCCTTGCGCATACATGTAGCTAACTTCTGACAGGAGTGGGCATATATATAGATTTCAAAGCTGCAACGGCATGCAGAAAAATAAATATAATTTCGTTGAATCAAGTTGTAAAAATATATATATATAATAAAGAATCCATAATATAAGAAAGAGACTGAAAAGATTTTCATAAATTCAGGTGCATGTATTTAACTGCTCACACTCTAATATGTTGTAGGCTAACTACAATCCATGTATATGTGCCTAAATTTCTATCTAGCTTCATGAGACTGTGCATCACAAAAAAATATTTTAAAAAGAATTAAGGAAAAACATAAAGTATCTTATGTGAGGTATGCACAGGAACATCCCTCACATAGGTCCTAAAAACATATTCTGAGATTATGACATTTTGCTATGAAAATGACCTCTGAGCATTTTGCTTGAATTTTGTAACTTAAAGAATCAACCACATATTTAATGACTGAACCTGAACCTGCAAATTTTATCAATTTTATCCCCTTATATTATCCTTCGTCATTTTCTCTCATGTTTTTCCCTACTGGAAATGAGCCTGGAAATCAATAGAAATCTACTTGCATTCTAATGGCTGTCATAATAACAGAAAGTCTTCGCAGTCAGGAGTCTCTATTTATCAAGCGTATTCTTTTTTTTTCTTTCTGAAAACTTTATGTGGTGCTTTTATCATCATCTTTGTTAAAAATGAAGTCCCCCCTGCCCCCAATCTTAAAAATCAAAACTTCAGTAAATTGTGGCTCCTATCTTCTAGGGAGGCACACACTGACAGCTTTCTTGAGCTTGTAGAATTTATAAGAATATAATGTGCTCAAGAGACTGGCCATTACCTGAATTTGAACAGAGATTCTCAGCCACCAACAAAAATACATATAAAAATAAATTGCCTCCACCTTTATAAATGTAAGGGTAATTAATTATGTATCATGTGACAAAAAAAACAACAATGATGATTTTATCATTTTTGTGCTACATAATATATTGCAAATGAAATATATTTGTATTACAATGCAAATACTGCCAGTGCAATGATGCTCACTAAAATATTTTTAAGATTTAAACATTTTTTCTCAAAAGCGATCAACCGGAAAAATTGTTATCCTGATTTAGTCCGAATCTCATGTATAATAAAGACAAATGCTTGACAAAAAAGAATGTCTTCACATATCATATATTTGATTTTAAGTCACCTATTTGGCCTGAAGACCAAAATCAATGATTTACAAAAAAAATTGCTTCAAGAAAAATTAGAGCTTTAATCTTTCATAAAAAAAAAAAAACTTGAAAAAAAAATACAAAATACAAAGTCACATAATTGTATCACCAAATGATACACAAGATACAATCGACTTCTCAATGAAAAAAAAAGGCCTTTGTGGGCAGTTACCGCAATGGACAAGGTCTGAGTCAGGAACATTACATTCTGTCCAAATGAGGGGACACTTCTGATCCTAAAATGGAGAAAACGTCCTGCGAAGTCAGTGTGGGTATTCAGATGTAAACTTTCTTTTAATTGAGAATACGACTTGGCTGATACTGACAATCTCATTATATCCAAATTTCATTGTAGGCCCTACTATCTTTTAATCCACAAGTCCTTAACCTGAATACATAATAATATTTTTCATTACTCAGTTGAATTCGACCATTTTGCATCTGATATTCAATTTTCTGCTTACACAGTGACTGTACCCCCTTCATCATGAGAGAAAATACATTGCAGCATGCAAAATTGATCATACTCTGTCTTTTGCAGCTGCTAATGCAATAAAAGAAACCTTATTTTTATACAAAAGTTTGTTTTCTCAAACAAACATTTTTGGTACACTTATCATAATTTGTTCTCAAATGCTGATAAGCAACCCACTCCAATCGCACACACTGTGGATTCCCTAGCGCCCAATTGAGACAGTAGTATACCTTTCTTTTTCTAACAAATTTGTATGTTTCAGAAGAGGCTGCACTACTGCAGAGCTATTATGGAAAGCTGGAAAATTGGCAAAAAATTTAAACATTTATTGGTTTCTTGAGAATCTGAATGTCAAGACCTTTACAACATTTATTAATTATGGCAGTGCATACACAGTTTCACAAGCGTAGAACTTGTGGAGAGGCTAAGGGTAACATGACTCTTAAAATTAGCAAAACAAAAAGATAGCATCAGCCATTTCATGTACTTCAACGGCAACCAAATTACTTTTCGAAATAAAATCAGACAGACAATCAAGTTACTGATGAGGTTGGAAACTTAAAGTACAAATTTTGAGTTTCACAGCCAATCTTTGCCTTATTTACAAAATCATAGAGCTCTGAGAAAAAACAAACAAAGGTAATCAGAATGAAAGGTGTCCACTAAAAAGGAAATTTAAAAGAAGGTTCCCAAGGAGATAAAAGTGCAGTAATCCCTGACTGAGAACCTGCAGACAGTATGAGATTCAGTTCCATCAATCATAAGAACCTTTACTTTTATTTCAAATCTAAGCACATCATCTGGGCACCTGGACTTTACTGTGCAGGTGCCAGAGACAGAAGCCTCTATAATCTCTACTCACTTTGCTTAAAGTTGGTGGAAACATGACCAACACCATAGCCCTACACTAATGTTTCTACAAGTTAAATTGTGGGGAAAACAGTGATGTACCTAAAAGGTGTGAGTCTGATTTTTGTGACCTAAAAATGCAGAAAGAAAGAGATTGGCTATGTTTTTGCAAAAAGTTCACAGTGCAAAAGCAAGACAAAAATATGTAGCGAGCAGTCATAAATTCGACTCTGTCAAGTCCAGAGGGGAATGAATGATGCACAGATGTTGGTCATAGGGTACACAATGTGGGCTCAGCCCTCAATAACCCAAGCCCCTGACCCTCAGTGAAAACTACAAATATATTATATATAACAGTTCATGAAAGTACGCACATAATTTGTAACAAAATGTAACTGTGCTTCTTTGGCTGATATCTATGTCATGACATTGCTCAGAGCTTTAAAGACAGAGAGACCTCTTTAAACGGCTCTCCTACTACTATATTCTAGTCTTGAGCTACTTTCCTTGACATTTTTTACTTTGAAGTGAAGGTTCTCTGGAAGATATCCCTGTACTTATATATCTCAAATTTCAAACAGAATGTAAGAAAGAATCAAAATAAAAAATAAACACTGATAATAATCCTTTGATTTTGTCTGGAATAAACCTTTGGAATCAACAAAATTGCAAAATCCTCAATGTGAGTAATTACCTGGCAAAGATGGCCTACAACATGTTAATTATCCCTCATCAAACATAACACCATGGTAGCAATTTGTTTAATTTCAGCATTCACTATCACCAGTCGCATTTTTCCTCCCCTAAAGTTGGGGAAAAATTAGCAACTCTACAACAAACTATAGCTTACAACTCTAAACAAAACAGCTTAGATGTGAACAAAAGTTAGAGAAAAGCAATTAACAGACAAACAATGAGGTCTGCTTCTTTTGTTATCTTAAAAAGTGTGACCATTGCTCTGCTTCCTGACACTGAAGGAACCTTTTAAAAAGTTGAGTGCTGCAGCAAAGAGGAAATCCATAGAAAAAAAGCTAATTTTAAGACTGCAGTTACACTTTCTCTTCACCAGCATCAACTTGAAAGAAACTTTAAATTCTAGAGGTAAAAAGCATACAATGAAAGCAGAGCTATTTGAATAGAGGGAGAAAGATTTCAACTACTCTGGCAAGACATAACCTAAAAATGGCTTTGTAAAACAAAACAAGTAAGGCAGGACAAAATTGCGTACAGGGTAAAAAAACCCATTGAAAGTTCCCTCTTTAGTTAAGACTTATTATACATTTTTCTCTCTTCAACAACCCCTTTACACAACATGCAATAACAACAAACAGACAGAAACATAAGGTACTGCACATTGCATGAGCTTCAAATCTGCTCTACACTGAAATAGTCCCTTTTCCAGCAAAAAACATTTCAATATCCTCCAAAGATTTTCCCTTTGTTTCAGGAATGTACTTCCCAACAAAATAGACAGCTGCCACACAACAACCACTGAAAAAATAAAATACAGCGTCATTCCCCATCATTTCTTGCAAAACAGAGAACTGGCTAGTCACAATAAAAGCAGATCCCCAAGAAGCTATGATTGCGACTGACCCCGCTGCACCCTTACACCGAGTAGGGATCATTTCTGACATGATCAGCACTGGAACAGGGCCCCAACCTAAGGAGAAACCCACAATATAAACTGTAAGACAAAAAACAGGAAGCCAAGTCTTCATGGTTGAGCCAAGTAAGTCTGAACTTGAAAGTTTGTAATACAGTCCAAAGAGGAAAAGTGTAACAGACATCACAAGTCCGCCAATATGAAGCAGCTTCTTTCTGCCTGCTCTGTCCATGAGATAAACAGCCAAAACAGTTGCAATTATTTGAACAATTCCAATAATCTCAGTGGCTGTATATGCAAACTCTCCAACAGCACTTTCAAAAATGGAAACAGAGTAAAACATAACTGCATTTATGCCTGAGAGCTGTTGAAAAATCATAACACAAACGACCAAAACTAATGGATGAGATAGTTCTCGTTTTGTGAACATTTCAGAAAATGAAACAGCCTCTTCGGGATCTGAACCTTCCTCAAGCTCTCTGCATTCTTCATTCACATCAGTATGAGGATCTCTCAAAATACTCAATGCTTTCAGGGCATCAGCTTTTCTATTTTTCATAAGCAACCATCTTGGTGTCTCAGGAATGAAAAATGTTAGTAACCCACCCAGTACACTTGGAACAATGCATAAATTTGATAGTGATCGCCATTCAAAAAACGATCCCAAAATGTATGCTAGTGCTATTCCAATCGTGATTAAAAGCTGCACGCTTGATCCCAGGATACCTCGCATTGAGGTTGTGGATATCTCGGCAATGTACACTGGAACACACACAGTCACCATTCCACTAGCAATGCCTGTAAGAAGCCTGCCGAAATTGCACTGGTAAGTCTCTGAAGCAGAAGCTATGATGAAAAATCCAGCTGCAAACGGTATCGATAGAAATGTCAATGAGAGCTTTCGTCCAGCCTTTTCAATAAGCCACCCACCCAGGGGACCTCCAAGCAGTGCACCGATCGTAAGAAGAGATCCAAACCACCCACTGTCTTCCTTCTTGATAACACCTCGTTTGATCATGCTTGGGATGGCTGGTGAGCTGAATCCAATGGCTATTCCAAAATTTAAAGCACCCATCAAGGCACAAAAAGCAACAAACATGAGCTTGCGTTGAGACCCTTCATATTTCGTGTGTATAACACGACCAGCGGAGTTTTTGTCAGCCATCTTACAATAAAATGGCTCGAGCTACGTTGCTGCTTGCCGAAGACACACTTTTAAGTCGCAATCGCCAGGCTCTCGATCTAAGTCTACATCGATGACCTTCTAGCAAAGACCCTACATTAACGTAGTATGTAGGGTCTTTGCTTCTAGAGCGCTATGATATTTGTGTGTATAATCAGAGACATTATTTAGTGTTTCTGGTATAATGTAGTACAATTTAATGATGAGTACAATGTATGTCGCAAATGTTGGAAATTACATTGTTTTGGGTTTTGTAAACTCCTTGGTTTTATGGTTTACAACAAGGTCTCTGGTGTCATCGAGATGTGTGTGTGTGTGTGTGTGTGTGTGAGAGAGAGAGAGAGAGAGAGAGGGAGAGAGAGAGAGAGAGAGAGAGAGAGA